>JAGDQP010058113.1:0-10238 GCA_022664845.1 Lepisma saccharinum
GAGAGAGAGAGAGAGAGAGAGAGAGAGAGAGAGAGAGAGATTAGATTAGATGGTATTGTAACGAATATGACTGTCTTCTATCTTGATATCCTGCTGAACAATGAATTCATAACGTGGCGGAAAACATATTTCCGTTTGCTTATCCGGAAATTCAAGTACGAGTTTTTGAGTTGATGTATAGTTTTTTTCATGTATAATATGAAAAAAATTGAGGGATGCTTATAAAAACGTGGGAATGGTTCACAATCTATACTTATGTATAATAACTGGCTGGGTCGTAAATTTGCTGTATCATAAATGGGTGGGGTGGGCTATCATGTCGAGGTCATAACATATAGTAATGACAAGAGGAAATTTTAAAGAGTAATATTATTACAGAGTTAAATTAAGTTGAATATTGCTGAGTTTTTTTTTTCCTCAACCTTTCATTTCAAATTTTGGACTGTGTCTTGAATTGTTCATAGCTTAATCGACAATCTATGGGACTAACCTTTGGGGAAAGTAATGCCCGCAAATGTTATATTCCCGAATTCTTTGCTATTTGTTTCAATTGAAATGTTTTTGGCTGAATAATTACTAAAGTTGTAAACGCTCTGGTGAGCTTCCAAGAACGCGACCTACAGTTTTTGTAAAGTGGGCTCCGAACCACTCTAGTCAATTAGTCCAAAAGTAACTTGAACCTTTGATGCGCAGACAGGAAGTGAACGTGGATGCCTCTGGGGAAATGGGTATCATTAGAGAGCAGTTATAATGCTGTGTATAATTGTAGTTTAGTAAACAAAATCTATAATTTTGAAATTATAAATAAGTGTTCTTTTTCCATCTTCCAAATTTTACTCGTCTTGTCTTTAATTTAAAATTTGAACTACTTTTATGTACTTTTCGTTCTTGAGATTAAAAATAAAATCAATGTGCAAGAACTAGTCTGTCGTACCTAAAAAGCGGAAGGTTGGGGTAAGAAAATAATTTTCTAAACAATCAACAAGGAATCCGAAAATCACATCTATTTTTTCCTCCGATGTGCCATTTAGCTTCCTGATCAAAAAACGTTTTAAAAGTATTCAAGAGGGGGGCACGTGTAATTGCACAAAAGCATGGCTGATATAAGATTCCGACTTAAGGGGTGTAGTTTTTAACTTCGAGTGCGTAGTTTCAGTCTACTACTACGAGTTAGCCCATTCACTTTCAATCGAAAAAAAACGTGTTTTTTTTTTCAAGTGACAAGCTAATCTCTAGTTTTTAATTTCATGACCTCCGAACACTTCAGAGATTTCTTTAACGTGATGAGAAACACTTCTTTTTCATAAACAAATCCTACAAACACTTTATGTTGAATTGGTTTCCGATAAAATGCATGTATATTGGAAACACAGTCACGTTTCCTAACATATAGACAATTGACTTCAATCCCTATAATGAAGTGGTAAATTTTGGCGCTGGGAAGGCAGTGTGAGTGTGAGTCCTGGTAACTTTGGCTTTTCGAACTCGATTTTATGCCTTCATATATTTAAGACAAACCAATTAGTACGGTGCCGGATTGCCACATTGAATCTCATTTTCTTCCTTCTTCAACGAAAAGATGTATTCTTAGATGCTGTGCAGCTTGCAGTTATTACGTATTCACTACGACATTCAAATAAATACCGAATGCCCCGAAAGTTACGTAACCTACTCTTTCATAGGACGTAACTATTATACTAAAACACTCACATATACCATTCTTACCCTGAAAGATAACCCTGTATAATGGGAATTTTTCAAAGCTATTAACCAACGAAACATCAGTTAACATTCAGACACAATTGTAAAGGATGTTTCCAAAATCATTTTGTTTTACATACTGTGTATATTTTACAGAAACCCAATCTAAATAACATTTTACAACAATTTCCGGTGTTATTACATATCCTTCATTGTTGTTCATTGAACTTGAGACTTCCTATCTAAAAGTTTATAAGTTTTGCGTAGAAGAATTACATTCACATGAAAAAATGCAAGCTTTGTTCAACATTACAATTGTTCTCGCAACACTCCCGGTTTTGAGCAACACATTAGGAGGCGTGCTTTATCTCCTTATTATCTTATTTTCAAAGAACAAGGACAAATTTGAAAATATACGAAAGAATTTAACAAATTAACTACCGTAGCAACCCTGGGAAAATGATAAATCAATTATTCTTTCTTACACAGTTGTCATGTATTAATAATTAACAACTGATGAACAGAATTTCCATTTCAAATATCAGTTTCCGGGTGAAGTCGAGCCATTAAAATTTCCTCATTTTATTTTCGATTTTGTCTCTCTTTATTGAAACTTACATAAAGAGGTGAACAGATAAACACATCTCTTAGAGTTACTTCTAACGAACAGTGATGTCAGAGTCGATTGTCATATTGGAAAAAACACCATGAAGGCTAGTGACACCGTGAAGGGTTGCAATGCTCGTAGTCACGTATATGAATTCTGTGCAGGAATATACACAATTAGTAAAATAATCTGACTCCAGTGATATTTTTTATTGCCATGTCTGAATGATAATCGATCATTTATTCGTTAATAATGTCTTTAAATTTTCGGAATAAACATAGCTATATTTCAGCGCAAGAGCAGTTAAGTTAATTGCGTACTTTGAAACGGGAGGGTTGAATAAGTTTCAGAATACACGATAGAATTCTTTGTATATGCACATACCCTATGTATATGTATACGTAACGTACTTGAGGATTGTAATGTGCACGCAGGTTATATAAAGTGACACAGGAGAATGTACTCATTTTAGAATGAACAGTACATAGTTAATTTTTCAACTGATGCATCTTCCTTGGTGCAGTTTTGAAGTCGAAAGATGAAGCTACCTCACACGCTTTCTAATGTCTCCTGCTTGATCTGCAACACCTCTCTACGAATAACTGTTTTTCAGTTCGCCTAAAGAACGGTGTTCGTCGACGTAAATTCGCTTCTTTAAATACTTCCACAGAAAGAATTCGCACATACTGAGATCGGGAGATCGAGGAGGCCAAGGCACATATCCGAACCTGAAAATTAAATTACCACTGACTTGTCGTTTTAAACATAAGCATCGTACGTAAACACACAATGTTCCACAGACCACGGCTCCATGATAACTGAAATGGGAAACCCGACTTAACGGAATGCTAACCCCACATTCCGTCTATGTCACTCCCTTTCCGAGTTCAGTCCCATCAAAAGTGAGTACACTCCCGTGCCACCCCGTCTAAAAGAAAGTTTAATAAATATGCGTATATTCAACGAACAATGTTCTATGAACATATCATCTACTATCCGCAAATTAACTGAAGCAAGAGTAATAAAATAGCTATTGTTTCCACATGATACTAAATAGATGTCATAGCTACATATTGTTCCCCAGAATGCTACGTCAGAAATTAAGTGGAAAAATAGTATTCCATAAATATTTGATTCACGCTTAATTGCTTCTAGTTTATGCAATTACTGCTCAGTGTACATTTACGTTTATGTTCTAGTAGTTTTCTAGTTTGATCCGTTAAACATTTCGGAATATCTATAATTGCAAAGTACGTAATAAAGGGCTTTTACGATGTATAATGCTACCACTGAGCTTTGTAAACTTTTCAAAAGTAACAAATCACTTATTACTAAGATACAACACACTTAGCACTAGCTTCCTTTATGTTTGTAACTTTCCTCTGCACAGAAACATATTTGTCTTCATATCGCATACGCAATCAGTGAATGTACCAATACAGTGACTGAATGCCTTACCGTTTCTATATACATGACTGTGCAAAGGTAGGCCCTTATTTCAGCAACTGAATCGACCCAATCCAAACTTGGTACTTAATGATCATATACGTACTTTTAAGGTATTTTCTATTTTTTTGTGTATTCTTTATCCTTTCATTATATTACACACTTTTGTGAAGATCAAGAACATTGTCTTAGATTATGTTCATAGGATTTCAAGTTTTTATTAATGTAATTTTTTATTTTGCAGTAGTGAGACGATTTAAATTATAATCCAAGCACTTTTAGTAACACCGATTAAGTGAGACTTCCTCCTTAGGTTTACATAGCGCCATACGCAATATAAAAATGGAAAAAGGACAAAAAGTTAAACCGTATAAAAATCATTGACTGAAGAATATTTGTATTACATCATTAATATTCTGACCATCTCTAAGTTTATATACAATGAAATAATGCAAATTCTGTTAAGAGGACAGGCTGTAATATTTGATTTCCGAGTAGTTGTTAATCGTTATCTCAAGAAGGAATATGTTACGTATTATTTGTCTTTTTATCTTGCAATGATTTATATATCATGTTTTGACTTAGATTTCGTCTATATTTTGTAATTTTCTATATTTTAGAGTTATATTTTAACTTACATAGAATCTAACTAAAATGGACAGTTTTACGTATTTGTATTTGTAGTATTGTACTAATGATTAGTATTTGTTAAATTTACCTTTATCATTAGTTATTTAATTTATATGGAAAATAGTGTTTGTATTATTCATTAAATTAATAAACCATATTAAGGTTGCTTTTAGTTTCGTGTGAAAATACGCAGATGGCATCTTAGATGTTTTCACTTAAACATGGTATAACACATCTCCTTTGTCAATTTGTGCTAAAGGGAACTATGTAACCTTATCTACATTTATTTTCATCCTGTATTTCCCTTAATGTCATACACCGAGCCGCTGTAGCTCAGTGCTAGAGCGTTGGCCAAGCATTTGGAGGTCGTGGGTTCGACCCCAGCGACCGACCTTCTTGACTGAGGTTTTACCAGGAATTTCTTCAGTCACACCAAGCAAATGCTGGGATGGCACCTTCAACATAGGCCCTGGCCGACACCTTCCCGAATCCTTTTCCCTCTCCTATTCTGGCCTGAGCCTTAGATGCCTAAAGGACTTAAATAAAATTTAAGTAATGTAATGCAGTATTTCTTCTCCTAATTTACACTGATGATGGCATTGTAGCTGTTGATCTGGTTTAAGTGACATCACCCACACACGAAGAAAAGTTTAAATCTAATTAAACATTCCGGTATACTTTTCCTTTAGGACTAAATATAAGTCTACTATCTGACTGTCATGTTAATCGTAACACTATGATTTGCTTACTTGTTATGTATTTGATGCGTGTTATAATTATTTGTTATTGATCTAATTGACTTGGAATGGATGTACAAGAAAATAAGTAATATCGACTGGGAGAGTCAAGTGGCCGTTATAATAGCTAACAAATCTGGCGACGTAATAGGATACCTGTATCTACTGCCAGGTGAGCTAACGAGATTTTTATTAATTGTTTGAAACCCGCTGTTGTATATTATTGAAAGCAATTAATCAGTTTCGTTATTCCTTTGTTGATGTTTAGCAATAACAACTATATTATCAATAATTCATATTTGACGACGTTATTGGACCAATTGCCATTAATTTCTTGAACACACTTTTCTGAAATATACTAAGCAGCCTGGGTAACGCAGTGACCACCAGATGCACTAATCAGTATGATACCTAATTTTTATATTCCTATGCTTTTGATTAAGTCATATAGCTCGTGCAGTTACACGGAGGTTAACTATAAAGCTTTTCACTGATTAATCGGGATTTCATTAATCTTAAATATTTCCAATATCTCGAATCGATTAGGTGAATCGTATAACTGGTTTTGTGAATGACATTGTCGTTACAAATATAGGTGTAATTTATATTAGCGCAATGGATACAGTTTCAGGTCAGACAACGGGTATTATTTTACCACCTAAACGTAACTTTTAAGTTCCTTTTCTCCTATCTATTAGTATTTGTAATGAACTTACCAAAGTGCAAATCGAAATGATAATGTTGTTGCTTCTAACGTAATTTTAGAATAACACTATTTCCAACCTTTTAAGACCTCCCAAAAAACTAGTGAACTATACAATAGAAAACCAGCCAACCGGATACTTCCCTTCAGTACTTTTTTTTTATTATTACGAAACGGAAAACAGTTAATAATAACCGACTAATGTAGTTAAATTTCATCTACGATTTGAATACATGATGACCATCAAGGTCTGTCTAGAGTTCTGTTGTCGTGTGCTACAGTTAATTCATTTATTTTGTTTTTTGCAATAATAAGTCTACACTAGTTGAACAAGTTTATTAATATGAAAAGATGTTGTGCAGTGATTTTGTTTATTTAATTTCCTTGCTAACAGGTAATTAGTGAAAGTACCAGCTAAATCTCTTATTTCTATATTGTCAATTTCATGTGTGGTCTTTAGGTATCTTTGGCTCAGGCTGCAAAGAGTAATAATTTGAATTTAGTTTTTAAGGCCTTAAGGGAATTTTGGCTCAGGTCAAATGGATAATGATAGGAGAATTGGTGGAAAGAAGAAAGTGGGAGGAAACGGGAGAACACCGAGAAAACCACGCAATCTGTTTTGTCCACCAGGGAATAGTAAAAATAAGGGGTATGGGAAGGAAGCTAATCATAACCTAATTTGCAGGTACTGTACCATCTCGACATGACGTGACTGAGGAAAATCCAGAATCTCCGAATGGAAAGTTAACTGAGTTACGGTCGCTTGGTTGAATTTCGTGTTGTTATTTTCGCAGCAAATTCTTTTGAGTGACATGAAGCCATGGTAGCAAAAACACTTACTATTCCTCTAACGAATGAGAAACTGAGGTGTTAAGTGAGAGACGGGTTAATATGGATAAGATTAGTATTTTCTTGCAGGGTCAATCTCAAATTAACTGTCCAGATACTGTCTCCTTTTTTAAAGATATTTTTCTTTAAGTGAAATTGAAACAACAGTTGTTGGGTCTTATGAATAAAACGGAGTCTTGACTCTGCTCACCCTGCTCATGAGTGAGGTGAGCATGCTCTGTTTCGTTAGCAAACTCTTAAATTTCGAATGAATAAATACTAGCCTAGTTGTGAGAATTTACTCCTACGTGACCTGAGTATGCTCACAGAGTTGGCTCCACTCCACGCGAGAAGGCAGTCTGTCAGATGTTCGTGTAATTTAAACAAGCATGGTAAAAATGAATGATATGGAAGATGATTGTGGGAAAAAGGATGATTCTTTGCAGGCATTTGTGGACATGTAAAAGCATTTCATTGTGGACCGTTGGGATGACGGAAACGTCGCTGGAGGACACTATTAGAAAGGATCTTCTAGATGAACACTGGTTTGATTTTACCCAGGATAGAATCCTATGGCGAACGTTTGTCACTACGGCGATGAACTTCGGAGTGCTGTAAGCCATAGAGTAAATAAGTAAGAAGGATAAAGCTTTTTAGATATCCAGTACTAACTCCTTAGTTTGTTCCTTCTAAACTTATTCGTTTCTTAATTATTTACAATTTTTGTTACTTATATTTTTGCTACATAACAAAGGTTCTACATAACAGCATTTGATTCTCAAAATCATACTTTGTGCACTAGAATGTTTTGTATGATAATGGTAGACCTAAATATTCAAGACTTCTTTTTATTCATATAAAAAGTAACATCTTTGTTAATTTTACTTGTAAGTAGCTTTGTTTTATTTTCCTTATAGACGTTATACTGTTAACAAAACTAAAATTTTGTAAAAATATTTTAGTGTCATTTCAAATAGCCTTGACTAAAGTTCCTTTGTGTAGAAACTTACATCTCTTTAATCTATCAAAGTAAGCTTTCCCTTCCCCCGAAACGATACACTAAATAGTTATACCTATGTCTCTCTAAGTTACACTAATAGAATTAATCGTTACTGACGCACAACCTAATTAATTCCTACGTAAATGTAAATTTATGAACCCTAAATATTACTATTCCAACGTAAAACGTTAATTGCATTTGACAGCAATAGTGTATTCGCAAACAAACGAAGCAATCTGAACACATAAAACAAATCACGTTTAAATGTTTACAATTGGCTGTAATTTAGTACCATTTCCAGTACAGACAAACATTTTTGTAAGAAACACGCAGGATACCTATCATCCTGTAATGGATTAACAATTGAGGCGCTCAGAAGCCAAACTGACTATCTCCAATTTTGTTAGTAATTCAGTTTCAGAAATTAATAGCAGTATAGTAGTAGTAGTAGTAGTAGTAGTAGTAGTAATAGTAGTAGTAGTGGTGGTACTAATTTGTTTATTTATTTATTTGGTACCTATTACAGGTTATTAGACCCTATTACAATGGGCTTACATAAGTTCCATTACATGATATAAGACACTACAGCACAGATAATATTTAAAATACAAAACAAAAAAACAAAAAAAACGAAAAAAATTATGTCCGTGATCCACTTGAATATGTGATATTTGTCCTATAGACACAAATAAAAACACATGATACATATATATACTACAAGAAAAACATATATATTAAGGAAATAAGATGTTGGCATCGCGACTTAATTTACATTACATATAGTTGTGCAAGTTTTAATATTACATCATAATATGCACATAATTAGTAATGATTCTTCTATTCGCTTATAACAGATTTAATAATACTTATATACAGTGAGTAAGAGGACGAAAAATCTAATTCAGTATTGGTTTTTGACAAATTATTATAAGTTCTACACAATCTAATTAAAGGTGAATTAAGAAATGATTCAGTTCTACCTTTTGTAATATAAAATGGAGTTCTCATTCGAAGGTTTGTTTGTTTAACATTGAAACTTAGTTGGCTCACAAGTTCTTGTTCATCTATGCTACCGTTTATCAACTTAAATAAGAAAGCCATTAAAGCAATAGTACGCCTTACGGATAACAAAGAATAATCAAATATATTTAATAACTCATTGTATGACATATTTGCTTTAGTGAAACTATTATTAATTGTTTTGTAATACAAATACCTTAAAAACTTTTTTGAATGAGCTCAATTTTTTTATCGTACTGTTTGTAATAAGGTGACCATACAATAGATGCATATTCCAGTTTACTACGAACAATACTATTAAACAGAGTGACACAAGCGTTTGTCGTACTAAATTCCCTTGTATTTCTTTTTAAGAAACCCAATGACTTATATGCTTCATTGGTAATATTTTCTATATGTTGTCTGAAACATAATTTACTATTCACAAGAACGCCTAAATCGTTTACGTAACTAACATTCCGTATTACAATATTATCAATATTATACTCGTAGTGATAATTATTGCTCTTTCTAGAACACGTAATAGATACACATTTATTAATATTAAAAGCCAACCTATTTCCAATGCTTCATTTGTGACAACTATCCAGATCTGCCTGCAGCAATAATTTATCTTTATCATCTTTGATCTCTTTATAAATTTTCATATCATCTGCATATAAAAGGCATCTTGAATACGTGATAACAGCAGGCAGATCATTTATAAATAGTAAAAATAATAATGGGCCGAGATTAGATCCTTGGGGTATGACTGAAGTAATGTCATACACTGCAGGCCCGTACTGGCTTCAAAATTGTAATCGGGCAAATTGCATTGAAGGGGCGTACCACCAGAAAGATATTTAAAAAGTAATAATTTTCGCCAATAACAAATGTTTTGAGAGCATTGTCTAATTTCAGCTAACTTTAACTATCCTTTACTTTTAATATTCTTTTAAAAAAAATTTTTTAAAATCTTTATTAGACATTTCAAAAAATTACACATTACATACATTACAAACCTTTAGCAAACAATGCATGGATTCAGAAAAACTTATGGATATTTTCATACTTACAGAGTAGAGTATGGCAAAAACCTCAGAAATGATAGTTTCTACATTATCACATAACAAACACGTGTCACATAACAAACACGCAATACACATCTGATAGAGAACTGATACAAACTTCTACAGAACTGATATTTTTATACGCTTTATTACATATTAGATTATAACTCAAATAAATTACAAAACTGATATATTTCTACATTTGCAATTACCTGGTAGAATACAAAATAACAAGCAAAAGACAGCAGGCTTCTAAATATATTTCTTCTTAACAGAGGAAATAGTCACGGACTAAGATATCTAGCAATCTCTTTACTTGTAGAACACAAATAGTCTATCACTCTTTCTGTTTCTCATTAGTAACAGCGTTTCCAAATGGTCCTGACTCAATGAACTCCTCAAACGGTTCTTTATTATCCTCAGTTTCGAAAATGCCCTTTCGCAACAAACCTGTGTAACAGGAATGGTTAAAATGAATTTTTACACTCTGAACAAAGTGTCAAATTGTGCATCAAAC
>JAGDQP010058114.1:0-12615 GCA_022664845.1 Lepisma saccharinum
CTTGTGACATTGTATGGAAAACTTGCTACTTTTTGCCTTGCATCGGTTGACACCTGATGTATCGTACACACGCGTGTTTTTTTCCTCTCTTCAATGTCATCCTTCTTTGGTTGCTGTATTACATTGCGTTCTTTCTACTAACCAGCCAAACATGCCTCTTCATTAACTTATACCCTCCGTCCATCCTTTGCATCTGTTACGCTTTCATCATACACATGATTCTTTCCAGGCGGGCTTCAATGCAAGACTTCTGTGACATCACGGACGCCTGATAGCACTGACCACTCGACCAACGAGGACGTCTTTTGTACTACACTGCAGCTGTTGAGATGCGTACTCTCCACCATCCGACTGGATACTCCTAGTCTCTCTCATTGCTAATAAATAAGCCAAACGCTAGTTGACTGTTTTTAATTATGCCCCTGTCTGATATGCAACCACGTTTTATTTTATAAAAATGGTCATAAAATTAATTCTCGTTGAGATATCGATGTGCCGGCAATGAATTATTGTTACCTGTTGGCAACTCATCCCATCTGTTGTCCTTTCGACCCATCTTTACTTGGAAGACTTTCTGGGAATCCCCTACTTCCTTTGGGAAATCCCTTGCGCCCTGCTTGTAGCATTCTCCAATATGGATTTTTGGATAGTCCGGGTGTGACTTTCCTCTAATTTACTCTCAACCGCCTACTCTCCGATTTTTCGTCTTCGCACTAATCCACTCTGAAGTTCATTTTCCCACGCTTTCGGCAGGCTGTAGCTCCGTAACGCCTCGGAATTTCCCCCCGTTCCTTGGGCTTTTTTTCTTTATTTTTCACTGTACTATCACCTGCCGAAGTGTGTCGGTCCGTAACCTTACCACCCTTTATATATATATATATATATATATATATATATATATATATATATATATGTGTGTGTGTGTGTGTGTGTGTGTGTGTGTGTGTGCATATGTATACATGAGAGTTCTCAAATTTGAAATGCTACAATTTTACATCGTCACAGTACCTGAAGAATGAAAACGCTACGTAATTGCAAGCAAATAAAATCTCAAGATTTTCTCATAATCTTTAGAAAATCGAATAGAAGTAATGAAATCACTTCCTTTCTTTACTGTAGAACTTTCCTAATAACCACCAATTACCCCCTCTGATGTTACATTAATTTTGCATTTATATTAAAATATCGAGAAGTTTTAAAGCCAGGGAAGATGAGTGTTTCTACGGTGTAGGAAAACTAACACAAATAATGGTCTTGCTTCCACTTACAGCATTAGGGACTTTATTAAAAGAGTTCACAACGCTTCTCTTGAGAGAATGAGAGTATGATGAAATAAAACCCTGAAGAACACAGTTAGGTATTGGAAAGGTCGGCGCATCAAGTTTGTAAACATTGTTACTTTTATTTCCATTTATTTAGTTATGAAACAAAGATTCACTTAAATTAGAAAAATAAATACATATGTACGAGCATCTAAACTTAGTTCCTTTATTTCAATAATCCTCCTCTTCATTATGACGCGTTTCTCCTTTTCCACAAGGCACACAAAACAAGTGCATAGATAATGAGTGAATGTTGATATGCATCTGAAGTGAGTCTATCATCTCTGTACCAGTGGCGGCTCGTGGTCTCGACTTCAGGTGGTGCGCAAAATATTACAGCATCGTTTGCATTATTATTATTATTATTATTATTATTATTATTGGTGGTGGTGGTGGTTATAATAATAATAATAATAGTAAAGAACAACAATAACATGCTCTAGTTAATACAAAAGTATTGTGATTTGTAATATTCTGAAACTAACCAAGAATTTCGTTGATCTCGTTGAGCTTGGATAGGGCTTCGTTCATGGAAATTATTAAGTCAAATAACGGATTGGATATTAATCTAAGAAATAAAACATTTCCAGTTTCCGTATGTTAACACATTAGTTTATAGTGTTAGTCTGAAGTGGCCCAAATCTATGCTTGAGAAAAAGTTATTGATCACAACTAAGGCTAACATACTTATAATTTGCATGAAGAAGTGAAGATTTGATACGATTCTGTGTTTTCATGTATTGATACAAATCGGTTACATCCAAATAGTTTTAACATAAATCCAAAGAATGGATGCTTCCATCAACATCGCTATCTCATATAACATAAGAAAAACATACTACCTGCATATACGATGTTTAAGTTAAATTATCTCATCTTACGTATATCCCGTGAATCTTGCCTCATTATATTCGTCTTTATACATTAAAGGTTATTTCCAGCACAATCTTCTAAATGGAAATGTAAAACATTCACAGCACTGCTTGTTTTGTTATATCTCAAGACACACAACTATCCTGCTTCTAAATTCGTTAAAAGAACTCAATAACAACAATGCCCTGATATAAAATTAATTTAATTAAATTCACTTAGAATGTTTCAAATTATAAAATTCAACAACAATCACTCATTCCTATTCTCACAATTCACTCCTCCTCGGAAATGAATGTTGCTTAAGTATATCCCTCGCCTTCGAAATATCTAGGTGGTCTTCGATTGCGTTGTGAGCGCCTTAATTGGGGTGATTTCTGGTTTGTAATTTGTTGATTACTATTTTGTGCATTCCAATCTCGTGATTCTTGGTTTGTAATTTGTTGATGACTGTTTTGTGCATTCCAATCCCACCAATCTGTATCATCCACTTCTTGTTTGGAATGTAAGTTCTGATGACTGTTTAATCTTCTTAACTGGTGAACATGAACTCTTCTTCTCGCCGTACCTATTTGCACCTCCACCATTCGGTGACCCGCATGTCTGATGACAGTAGCTTCTAAGAATTTTGGTGTTCTATGGGGAATATTTTGGACTAATATGTTTTCTCCCACCTTCGGTAGTAACTTAAAATCATTGGTCTTCATCATATCAAGTTGTTCATACTTAGCCTTACGTAATAATGTGTTGAATCTTGTGTTAGGTTTATATGAAAACACTATCACTGCTGGAGATTTGCCATTTAACAATGGAGTATGCAAAGCGTATATCTGCTTGTATTTTCTCTATTACACTTGACCATTGAGGTGTAGGTATTTCAACTTGTCTACGCCTAAGCATTGATTTTAGATCCTGTACTGATCGTTCTACCAACCCGTTGCTTTGTGGATGGTATGGTGGTGAATGCATCAAAAATATTCCATGAGAACCACACCACCTAGCAAAGTCCCAACTTGAAAATGGTGGACCATTATCCGATACGATTACTGTTGGTAATCCCACAAAATTGAACATGCTTTGCAATTTGTCTATAGATTCTTGTGCTGATGTACTTTTCACTGACATTATTTGGACCCATTTAGAATAACTGGCTATAACTAATAGATATTTAGATCCACCGAAATCAAAGAAATCAATATGAGTTCTTTGGAATGGATATTGTGCCTGCTGCCATTTGGAGAAATGCACATGTGGTGGATGACAATTATAACAGTTGTTTATGAATGATTCTAACTGAGTATGCATTTGGGGCCACCAATAGTAGAATCTAAGTACTTCTTTCAAACGAGTAATACCCAAATGATGTGTATGTAAAGACTGAAGTAGAAACATTCTCATCTTTGGAGGTACTATCAATTTTGAACCCTTAAACAAGCAACTATTGAACTCATTTATTTCAGCTAAATTCTTATAATAATAATATTTATATGTATTTTCCTGATAATTCTTTGGTAAGTGGGAAGGCCAACCATTTATTGTTCAGTCAACAATTTGTTTTAATATTGGATCATTTTGGATTTCTTCTTGAATATCTGATAACTGAGGTGCATCCTCTCTAACATTTAGAACATAAAATTGTGAACTATCGGCATCTCCGGTTGTATCCTCTGAAGGTAGCCTAGATAAACAATCGGCTACCTGAACCTTTTTATTATATATAATCTTGTAGGTGTAACCTGATAAAAGCAATGACCATCGCACTAACCTTGGATGGGCAGAAGAAGGTATTTGTTTTTCTTCCCCGAAGATCATAGTTACAGGTATAGAATCCGTTAAAACGGTAAAAGGTCTACCATAGAGATATTTGTGAAATTTGCGTACTCCATACACTAAAGCCAAAGCTTCTTTTTCAAAACGTGAGTAATTTTGTTCACAGGAAGTAAGTTCTGCCGAAGCACATGCAACTGTGTTCAATCTACCACCCCATATACAATCTACCACTAGCGTCTGTGATGAGAAAAACTTCCTGTTTGGGGTTGAATATATGCACTTTATTACTTTTAACAATTAGCTCTTTTACTTCATCAAATTGTTTTTGATGTAACTCAGACCAATTCCACTTAACCTCCTTTTTAAGTAGGTCATGAAGTAAATGCAGATGATTTGTTAAATGTGGTACATGCTTATGATAATACATCACCATACCTATGAATGATCGTAACTGACTTACATTTAATGGTGCAGGACAATCTAAAATCGCCTTTCGATGTTTTTCCAAAGGTATGACTCCTTTCTCCCAAATTATATGGCCTAGACATTCGACGTTTGTGGAGAAGAATTGACATTTTGATCTTTTAACTTTTATGTTGCGACACATAAATCTCTCTAGCACCGTACAAGTATTTTATAACATTCCTGTAAATTACTTCCGCCAATCACAACATCGTCTAAAAATGCTTGTGCGTATGGTAGATCATTTAATGTACTATCCATGAAACGCTGGAAAATGAAAGGGGCTGACGATAATGGGAGACGTTTATTTTTGTATAATCCCCATGGAGTATTTAACACTAGTAATCTCTGTGATTCCTAATCTAACTCTAGTTGTAGATAGGCTTGGTTCAGATCTAGAAACACAAAAGTACTCGCCCCTTGTAATTTTGCTAGTATGTCCTCCAATGTTGGTAATGGGTATGACATATTTTAACCCATTTATTAACTGTAACCTTAAAATCGGAGCATATTCCAATTTCCGCACCTTGTTTTTTTAGGTACAGCAACTATTGGAGTAGCCCAATCAGAATAAGTTGTTGGTTCGATAATCCCTTGCTCTTGTAATTTGCCTAAACTGTCTTTTACTTTCTGTTCCAAACTATATGGGATTCTATAAAATTTCCCAAAAACTGGAACTGCATTAGAATCTTTATAATATTACATGCACTTTATAATATTTTACTGATTCTAGAATGCTATCGTTGAAAACATCTGCGTATGTGTGTAATAAATTATCTCTATAGGCAGCACAATTCTCTGGATTTAATACCATATTTATATCTACCATACTTTTATTTGTAAAATTTTATTTCCAATTAGGCCATATTATTTCCATGCCTGTTTTTCCGATTAACGTGTTTTAACATATCATTCACTATATAAAAATTTAAGCTCGTTATCTGATTATCTATTTGATACGGTAATAAGATTGAACCTAATGTAATGATCTGATGACCGTTAGCTACTTGTAGACGTATGTGGTCTGCTATTAAAGACACTTCGGATTGAAGAGATTTTAGAACCTCAAGTGTCATTAAATTTACACAACTGCCTGAATCCCCTTCCGCTATTACTACTTTACCATTGATTCTAAGTTGCTTATAACAGGGTGTTACATTTACTAAGGACAACTGTTTGATTCCTAACGTTTGATTTATACTCAGACCAGTATTGATGCTATCATTATACTCTTCTGTACTCCATTTTGATTTGACCTCTGTTACCTTATAGGTGTATCCGAGGCTTGTTCTGCTACTCAAAAGTATTACGTGATGCCGTTTCAATATGGAATTTTGATTTCTGTAAGGAGTAAGGACACAGAATGATTGTTCCAAAGTAAAAGACAAACACACTAGCTTTTATACAAAACTTAAGTGTGAGCAGAAGTCATTCTTCGTTGTTTTCATATTTTTTAATTATGCGAGCGATGAGAAATGCTGATAAATAAAAAAAATTACTGTAGTGTATCTTAGTCATTAAAGCTTTAATAATAACTTCAAGTCCATGACAAAAAGAAGGTGAATAAATCTGGCTTCGAAATATTTTCAAAGTGTAATAATAGGAGCCTTACCCCCCAGAACACGAAAATTACTCCCCCTCCGTGAACACCTCCCGCTCGTGAAAGAAGTTGTAGCGTTGCTTTCACTATTAGATAGTGCCTGACAACGATACTCATTAATGTGCGTAGTAAGGGAGACTACAATATATAACCATAACAAATAACGCCATAGAGACAGAATGAAGAAATAATGTACTACTAGTAATGTACACTAATAAAAAATAATTTAAAAAACTTTTTAAGAACATACTTTTCTTAAACAATTCATACTAAACAGTAAAAAATTATTTTTTATGCATGATTAAAAAGAAAAGCATGGGGAGCACTCTCATATACAATCAATTTATAAATTCTTCAATTGTCGCATCCTATGCTTTTCTTTTTAGTCATGCAAGAACAAAATTAGTTTTTACTTTTAGTACGAATTGTTTAAGAAAAGTATGTTTTTAGAAATTCTTTGATTATTTTTTCGATTTATTTCGGTGTTCGGACGCTTTTTCTCAAGCTGATATTGTGACCTAAATCCTAAAGTGTTCTGCAACCAGTCAAACGCACCGTTGTTGCGGGCAGCATTTATTTTAGGATAAGAAAGTTCCTTACTAAGAAAATATGCTTTCAAAATAATAAATATATAGAAATATATGAAATTAACGAAATATTGTATTGTCACCCGACTTACGTCGCCGTGCAAAATTTCACCATTATATGACGTTGGAAAATGAGTTAAATTAACGTTACAAGATTTGAGGACACGATGAGCTATTGTGAATTAAATAGAAATATGTAATGATATCGGTTTCAACGTTTGTTGAGCGTATGCAGAATTACAAACCCTTTCAATGAAAAATAAGCCTTTAGGCGATACGAAGGTACGATACAGAATCCGTCTTCAGGCTCCTGGTTTTGTAGTTTTCATTAAAATCTTCATTGAGAAAAGGAAAACTGCAAACAAGAGAATGATCGGACGGAATCCACTGGCTTCCTTTCTTCTCACCTTCTCTGGATATAAAAGTAACCACTTTCTACGTTGTGCATTGTCTGCTGGAATTTCGTGAAATTATACTCCACTCTATTCCGACTTGCCTTTTTTTGCCTTACAGAATGGTACTCAACAATTGTGCACCATTCTTTGCCTAAAACTCTTCGAAATATTCAGCTTCTCCTATACCAATCCTCAAGAGTTACTGACTAAAACGGATGTATTGTGCTGCCTCTAGCGTTGGAATTAGGAAGCAAATGTTCACGCGGCAAACAATGCTTTTTGAAGCGAATGGGCAGGCAGCTATAGATCCAGCGGGCGGCGGTAATACATAAAGTTTGATTGGATTGTCGTTTCAAGGTCATTCCACTCATTGACGACAAGACCATACTCTGTGTGGACAAATTTCTCCCTTGGATTAGGGGGTGGGTTTAGTTGTTCAGTTGCCACAGCAGCTGGCGGTAGTTGGGAAGTGTGATCAGAGAAAAGAGAAATCTCTACTCTGGTGCAACCACGCAAAGGTACTGTGGTTCTTTCTTGTCTTGTGCAGATTGTGTCCGTACTCAACTTAATTGCTTCGAAATAAATTGTATATTAAAGCTCAGAATGACAGAAGTTTCCGCCAACGTCAAGCGAACAGTGGGGTAAATATGTTAAGGCGAAAGAAAAGTAATAAAGTAATGAATAAGCTTCAATATCTGATGCGATATAGTGTATACAAAAGCATAAATGTGATCTCCAATGTTACGGAAACAAAGATATTTTCCAGCATTATTAATTATTATTTGTCAGCAAATGAGCTACAATACATAGAATGATGAATTTAGGGAAAGGTACAATGGGGAATATATCTTGGAGATTCAAACACCCCTCGCTTGGTAAAAACATTACAATGAGAAAATAGTAATTTAAAACAAATATATTTTAGTTGAAAGAAACAGTTCCCCAATGAAAAAAATTGTTCCCAGTGAAAGTGTTAACTGTTAACATGGATATATACAAGGTGAACAAAAATTGGTGGTTAATATGAGACCTGTAGTCCCAGAATTTTCATAGGATATACGCTGTAACTCTTTTAGTGTATGAATTTTTAAGCAGAGACTACACTAAAAACAAAGACTGTGTTAATACTTTTCAGCGTCTCAGGGCGACCACCACTTTTATATGTTAAATGAACACACACAAAAAAATAATGTTGATTTCCTTAATTGAACACAATGGATGTGTTGTTTATTTATTTATTTAGTGACAACACAACAGGAAATGGCCTAATTATAGCGTTGAGCTTTACGAAGTAGTTGTACAGAGTTTATTGACAATGGCATCTCTAAATTATAGCGTTGAGCTTTACAAAGTAGTTGTACAGAGTTTATTGACAATGGCATCTTTAGGTGACATACAGCATACGTCCAGATCATTGTGAACTGTACAGAGTTTGTTATATATAGTACAAATTCTCCAGATTGGTGACCTCATCAAGATATTAGTTCTTGCCTTTTTACAGTGGAAGAGACCAGTATTACGCGAGTTTTAGATGACGGGACAAGAAACTGTAATGTTGAAACTAAATCCATACAAACTATGACGGGACAAGAAACTGTAATGTTGAAACTAAATCCATACAAACTATGACGGGACAAGAAACTGTAATGTTGAAACTAAATCCATACAAACTAACTTATTTTGAACCATTTCTTGAATAAATAACAGATCAGCCTTTGTTTTAAGCTTTGAATATTAAAGTTCTTAATCACTGCATTGTAACTATCAAAAGCACGGTAGATTCGAATTTCTTTAAAACTCAGGAATTTAAGAAATTTTGATTGGATTTTCTCTAATTGTAGGCAATGTTTCAATTGATATGGATTCCAAATAGAAGAAGCATATTCTACCTTGGAGAGAACATAGGCATAGTAATATTTTCAAATGTTCATATATTGTTAAATTTTCTTCCCGTCCTAATTACGAATCCTAATAACTTCAAGGCTTCATTTGTTATATTTGTAACTTGTATGTTAAAAGTTAATTTCGAGTCAAAACTGACACCAAGATCCTTAACTACGGTAGGTCTGTTTAGTACAATTTTATTAATGGAATAATCAAATTGATGAGTGGTTTTATGTCTATTAAATGATAATATTTTACATTTACTTATGTTGACTCCAAGTTGATTATTAGCACACCAGTTTGCAATATTATCTAAGCTTTGCTGAAGTCTTATGCAGTCTCCGATAGAGTTGACTTTTGTATATATTTTGAAGTCATCTGCAAATAACAAGTTTTCATTATCAGGCACATAATCATGAAGTTCATTAACAAACAAGAGGAAGAATAGAGGTCCTAGGTTCGAACCTTGAGGAACTCCTGAGAGTGCAGAATATTCATATGATTTGTATCCTTTATAGACAACTGATGTTTTGCGATTGGTTTAGTATGAATAGAGGAGCCTAATCACAGTGGGTGAGAAGTGATAGTGATTTAATTTTTCCAGTAATATATTGTGACGAACTCTGTCAAATGCTTTCTCAAAGTCAATATAAATCACATCAACTTGTTAGCCTTCATCCAACCAATTTGCTTTGTAGTCCGTAACAACTGCTAAGCTTGTTACCGTGGATTTCTGAGAAACAAAACCGTGCTGCTTAGTTTAGATAACTGGTTGAATATGATTACTAATTTTCTTGTATAAGATCTGTTCAAATACTTTTGAAAAACCGGTAATATTGCAATTGGCCTGAAGTCATTAATGTCTCTACTATTATTAGATTTTCGGATAAGACAAACCAGGGCAGATATCCATTTGTCGGGGAAAGTGCATGTTTTTAGGGATAAGTTATTCTATGATAAGTCATATTCTATTATGAGGTCGATGCCAGAGCAACCTAGCGGATGGATTCAAAATCATGTGCTCCTGTACAAGAACCCATTAGTTTTAGCGCAGCCAGAAATGGGGAAAAGTGATAAGTCTATCTATTATGAGGTATATGGTACAACGTATACCTCCGTATAGCCAAGAAAAAAATCCTTTCAAGAAATGTAAAAAAATGGTGGTTTCGGAGCTCTAAATTCCGCAACAACAAAAATTGTCATTTTCATTCCGGAATCCTGATTTGCAGTCACTTCAGAGTTATGTTTTATCATTGTAAATGCTTTGAAAACTATTTCGTGTGTCGTAAGTCAACAATATCTAACTATTTTAATGTTACAGCCAGTCGAAGTGTAGTATTATGCTACGTTATGCTATGATCAACAGCGAATAACAAGTTATAACATCTACCCATCCTGACAAGTTTTCCATGCGTCCATTTATTTGAAATCCATTTCGATGCTGAGCAACTCAAATCGGAACCTAACAATTTTAGTAATTTTATTTTTATCTCTCTACGCTCTTACACTTAGGACGGAGAAGTGAATTGTGTGGGATGCTGTCTCTCCTCTCCTTGTATGCTTTTGTGTTCTTAAAAGTTAACTTTATGTAAAATTAACATTTATTTTATTACAAGAGACGCATGCTACACATGAGGGACCTAGAAATAAACGAGTGCAAAGTGTCATCTGCAAATAAAATGAATAGAGTTCATATTTTATATATATCGCGATATACGTCGCATATTTTTCGTCGTAATAAGAGACGAAAACTTTTTTTAAAATTTATTTTCAAAAGTCGCATTCTACAGTTCATCCTTTTCTTCAATTTGTCAGGGAAAAATACTATTCAATTTGTGTAACGAATGGACACTTTGGTCTCTGTGAGTTGGCACGCGGTTGGCAACGCGAAGCGGGAGAAGTGCTCAGCGAGTTTCGTTTCCTTGTTGTTTTCAATGCTCAAACTGGCATCGCTGTTTCCATAAGACCAACAGTATTTTCTTAGTCCTGGACGAGTAATAAATGCCTAAATGCCATAAGTAGAATTACAATTTAAAAATGTTGTAGAACAAACTAATAAAAATTAATCAGTTCAGCCTGATCTCTATTTTTAAAAAAAGGCAGTAAGAAATGTTAGTTTGAAATCATTTTGTTGTAGGCTAATAATCTACCACTTTATTATGTAGTAAATGTGGTAGGTTTATTAGCCTGTAAGAAAATAATTTCAAACTAACTTTTCTTACTGCATTTTTTAAATACGTAGATCAGTCTGGACTGATTAGTTTTCACCAAAAATCAACTTAACGAGTCGTGATGCTTGATTTCATTCCTGTATTTCGTCTGTTCAATGAAAATTTGGGATGTATTAGGCTCCAACAACAATTCTGGAAATGGAAATAGCATTAGTTTCTTTGCCTCTGCGCAGTGAGAACATCGTATCCCACGTACACATTGTTGCCATATTTCATAGTCCTTTTTGCTTATAATCTATATTTGGAAATACTCCGGATACCACCTATGTCGGTTCGGTGAAAGTACAAGAAAGACATTCTATCCTTATTTTAAGGTACTATACCATCATTCCCTTGATATGAATTGAGAGGAATATCCAGATATGTGGTTCCAGGTTTAGAACACTTGGGTTTATACGAAATCTTAATCATTTTAACACAGCCCAAATAAGTTGTTTGATTATGTTGCACTACTTCTATACAATAATGGCAAAAATCTATCAAGGAATACATTTTTATTTCTATTAATTTTGATACAAACACAACAAACAGTAGCAGAATTAAAAACTACAAGAAAACGAGTTTCTTTCCTCCAAGAGCTTCTCGGTCATATGCAGTCCCGTAGCCAGAGGGAGGCTAAGCTCCCCTAAATTTTTCATAGCCCCCTACCAATACTTTCCATACATGTATCAAAATTAAAGGTTTAACATAATACTTTATAAAATTTTAATAGCTTTTTGCACATGCTCTTAAATGTATATTATTGGTACAAATGTGTGCTTAGTATATAGTATTCCATTATTCTCGAATTGAATGTAACTATTACGAATTGAAAAATCAGCACTTTATACATATTTCTAGAAATACTTTCCTATTGCAAATTTGAGAAAAGGTTCCCTTGACGACCCCTTACAAAGTTGTAAATTCGTTTTGCAAGTTTCTTGTGCGAGAAATATTATAAAATAATATTCGAACCTGAATTAACATTTTGTGATAATAAAAGAGAATTTTTAGACTATCGTATACCAATTCTTAAAAATTGAAGACGAAATGAGAACTATTTACGAGTGTTACCTGAAGTTAGTTTCATTTGACAGACTGGGACAGATGGGACTGCTCTCCCCATATAAAAATATACTCTAATAATAAAAATTGAAATATTAACTTCCAGAAATTAGCAGTCTACCTACACTATCAAATTAACTTCTTTGCTCAATAAAAGCGCAGCTAACATAGGAAAAATCTCGAGAATCATTAAGTCAATTCCTGCCTGGGAAAGACAATTAATACACTCACAGGAACTTGTCAAACTTCCTCTAAAATATAGGGATGGTTTAACATATAAAAGTACAAAAAGACCTTAGGCAACACGGGGGTTGCTTAACACCTTGCAAAAAAATACATAACAAATTAAAGATATATATATATATAAGAGCAAAATTTCACTCTGCTTTCGGAAATAAATTGTGAAAGATTCTTCACCAACATTTGTGTATTCAGTCCCATCGTGGCTAG
>JAGDQP010058115.1:0-12615 GCA_022664845.1 Lepisma saccharinum
ATAAATGTATTATTTTTTTTAGTGTTTTGTATTGTAATGGTTAATTTTTAGATTTTTTTTTAAAAATGTACAAATATATCTATAAAACTTTAGTTTTGTATTGTAATTGTTATTTTTTTATTTTTCTTCCTCTAGAATACTTTATAAACGTATTTAGGAAATTTTAGTGTTTTTTATTGTGATTGGAATTGTTAATTTTTAGATTTTTTTCTTCTTAAAATCTTTAGAAAAGTATTTAGGAAATTTTAGAGTTTGAAGTTGTTAAAATTGTAAATCTATGACGAACCTGCAATGTGCCATTTCTAATGTAGGAGAAAGTGGAATCCAAATACGGATGAAGCTAGGATTCTTCTTAAAGCTGCATAAAAACAATGTACGAAATGTAATAATATTATAAATAATAAAATTGAAAAATAGTTTCTATTATCTTCTAGTACAGTGTAATTAACATATTTTCTACAAGTAGCCTACAGTAATTTAAATAAAATTGCTCATTGTATTTAATGAAATTATTTTATCGTTATAATATTATTGAAATGTATTTTGTAAATAACCACATTACCAGAGTTAAATAATTATTATCTCGTTATTATTATTAATCGCTAGATGAGTTATTTGTCATAATGTGAGGGTAGGAAGAGGGAAAGGACGGAAATGGTGTAGGGCTGAAAATCATGGGCCTAAGGCGCCTATACGTATACATCCGGCCCTGCACATGAGTCACAATTTCTGGCAGGAGTGAGAACTGGAAAGTTATAATACTGTAGTTGAAAGTCCGTTTCACTTTGAATGGGAGCAGGAATTCAGTTTTCATGGTTGCCAGTGGTAATAAATTTTGCTGGGGATACTTCTGAAGTTAAAGCTTCAGTGGCGATTACTGAGGGCTCTTTACGAAATTACAAACGGTTTTTTCTATGTTCGCAATCTGCTATTAAATGCGAAAATTGTCCACAATGAAAACACGATTTTTCGCGATTATAATATATAATTCTGACTTTTTGTCCTGCAATTATTATTTTGATTTTGAATTCATTTTAAGGCCTTTAGGCAAGTATGGCTCAGGCCGTATAGCTGATGATAGGATGAATTGGTAGAATGAAGAAAGTGGGAGAAAATGGGAGAATCCCGAGAAAACCCGCGCACACGGTGTTTGTTCACCACAAAGCCCACATGGCATGAGCAGGGATCGATCCGACGACCCCTAGCACCAGAGATGAGCGCTCTACCAACTGAGCCACCGTAGTCCCTGTAATCATTATGTAAGCTGGAATTTTTTCGTTTAGTTTGAAAACTTTTTCTCCCAACCGGCCGGGTAGCCGTGCGATCTAAGGCGTTAGACTAACGATGCGAAGGTCCCGAGTTCGAGTCCCGGCTGGGGTGTTTGTTGATTTTAATAAGGTTGTAAATAATCCAATCGTGACGGGCCAAAGTCCAAAGTTACTAGACTGACTTACAGAAAATAAAGTTTACCATGTTTTTCCTTCCATTCAAAACTTGAAAGAAATGAGGTTTGCAATATTTTTACAATCTTTTCTTTAGTTCACAATGGTTCGTGGTGTCTTCAAATCTTGCAACGTTAATTTAACTCATTTCCGGACGGCATACAATGATGAAATTTCGCACAGGGACGTAAGTATGGTGACAATACAATATTCCGTTGTTACTTTCATATATTTCAATATATTTATGTATTTTAAAGCATATTTTAATATATTTTTTTGAAATCCCAACTTCTTTATCCTAAAATAAATACTAGCCTGCAACTAGCCTGGGTTTTCCTGGTTGCAGAACACTTTAGGATTTGAATCATGGTAGTTCTTCGCGTGACGCTAAGAAAGGAGTCTGTTAGCGGCACTCACATATATGTAGCTAATTTCAGATCTAGCGAACTATAAGCCCGATTTTGATGCTTGAACATTCATTTGAAAGCTCTTTGTCATACTAAGATAAAAAAAAGGTCGGTAGGACCTCCCTGGGATCCCATAGGGCGGTTCAAAAAAAATCAGAATTTCACATTTCTGGTGATAGCATTGACCTCAGACCATATAAGCTTTCAAAACTTCCGGAATCGTAATCTACGCTTCAATACCTTTCAAACGGTGTATCATACGTCAAAATTGGAGAAGGGGTTCAAAAGTTATAACTTTTTTAGCCCAACCACAGAATTTTCACCAATAATAGAAAAGGACCTTTGGGATTCTGTCTGTCTTTTTGCTTTAGTAAAAAATGATTGGTACCAGAAGAGGGGGGGGGGTTGGGGTCAATTTCGCGCCTCGTATAGGCAAATTGATGCTTATTTTTTTTGATAGGAGTTACCGTTTTCGAGAGACGTAGCCTACAATGGTCCAAAATCGACCTTTTGTATGAAGACTATGCACTTTTTTTAATATACAGCCTTATAAAATAAGTGATATCAGTACAAGAACCCCTTCGGTGTAAAGGGAAGAGTGACGCAAGAATTCTACTCACAAAATAAGTGATATCCACTTTGCAAGTGACTTTCTTTGTGTCACTATGAGGGGAAGGAGGATACTAAGTTTCTTAATTTTATTACAAAGGAAACAATTTCGCCATAGTGACACAAAGAAAGTCACTCGCAAAATGAATATAACTTCTTTTGTAAGTAGAATTCTTGCGTCACTCTTCCCTTTACCCCGGAGGGTTCTTGTACTAATCGAAATGACTCGAAAAAAAGCAACTTTTTAAAGAAATTCTTTTCTTAAACAAATCGTACTAACAATTAAAAAATATTTTTTTATGCATGACTAACAAGAAAAGCATGGGGCGTGATCTCATATACAGCCACTTTATAAATTTTTTAATTGGCGCGCCCCATGTTTTTCTTTTTAGTCATGCATAAACAAAATTATTGTTTTACTTTTTAGTACGATTTGTTTAAGAAAAGAATGTCTTTAAACAGATTTTTATTTCTGCAATGATTTGTTGTACCTATTCATAAGGTTGCAAAGCGTTACAGATTTGCATGTTGCTTATTTCTACGGGAACGACGGATAAGTATACCGCTTGAGAATCACTAGCAACCATTGTGATTGAAATGTTATATGTAGACACTTCATTACTAAACTGAACATGTCCATTAGTTTCATTTATTATTCTTTCAGATAATATTTAAGAAGTCATCTTGTGAAAAACAGCATGTTTTACCATGTCAACCTCTATGCTTATTACTTTTATCTTCCGTTAATTTGAATTGCTCAAGTGAGTCTTTGCACTGTGTCCCAAATTAACCAGCGTAAGAAAAAACAACAACTCGTAAGTTACCACTCACTAAACAGTCCACTTCATTCAATAATTTTATCATAGTTTATCATATATCTTATCTTATCTTATATCATCTTATCATATATCGTGCCTAACTGATTCATACTCTTCTACACTTTAAAAAAAAATGGGTTTTTATTGCTCTGCTTCAGCACATACTAGCTGAAATGAGTGATTCCAAGGTTTTGAAAATAAATGTTCACCTCTCAATGTGTACTGTTTTGGTAAACATGGTCATCTATATAATTTTCTAGAGGGTATTGCTTTTGTAAATAGGTTTCTTGAACTGCTTTTCTACTGCTCATTATTCCCCAGAATAATATATTCGGTTGGAAAATCTGATATTTTTGCTTGGTGAGCACTTGTGCTGTTGCTTTTTTTACTTTGGTGCTTTGTTAATTTTATACACACTTAATACGTTTGAGTGCGTGTAGTAAACAGCAGCGTAAACCAAAGCCGTTTGCCTTCTAAGAATGCCTTTTTGAGCATTATTATAATATGAGCGTTAGTAGGCCTCTTTTTGTGTTTTCTTTCCTGAGCATTTCTGAGTCGTTTGGCTCTGAATATGGCCGAGTTTGATTTGTAGAATTGCAAGAGGACAGGACAACTCGCGTCATGTTTATTTTTTTTATAATAGCTATTCTTTTTGAATGGAGTATTGCTACTTTTTTGTGCTAAGTATAGTAAGTAATCATTTTTAATCAATTTTAGCAGCATACTGCTTAAGCGGTAGGTCCTTTCCGATCAATTTTAACCCTATCCGTTTTTATATTTCTCCGTGGGTGTATATATTGGTGGGAATTCTTTGTTTCATATCTCAGAGCGCCCACATATAATTTCAGAATTATCAAATAGGTCAGATTAGAACGTTTTCTTTATTTTAATTTGTAAGGAAGTTTTAAGTTCTAGTTTTTGTTTAGGTTAGAGAACATTTCACTTCCGAAAGTGAGTTAATGTGGGCTATTACGTGTACTGGAAGGTGAATTTCCTTTGTCTAACATCTTTTGTTTTCTCTCGAAAAGTGTGGTGGCTTTAAGGGAGGTTTTGTTTCTTCAATTTTTATTTATAACTATTGTCTTCCCTCTCTGTAAGGGCAGCAAATTGTTTATTTTAGAGGAAGTACAGTACTATGGTATTGTCTGTTTCCCCCCAGTTTTGTGGGTTTACCGTAACCATCAATGTAGATATAGATTTTATTTTTTGCATATTTCGATGTGTAGACCAAATTTTTATTCAAGTTGTGGGATCACATCATTATTAAGAGTTTTCCTACCATAATGATTACTTTGTCTGCGATATCATGCAGAATGTCGTCTGTTAGTTGGTTGAGTTCTTGTGGAGTTTTTGTTACCCACAACAAGACTTTAAACTGTTTTTTCTATTTCGATGGCAGCTTATTTACTGAGTCTCTTCCTTCTACTAGCCTGCCTCAGTGTCAGCGAATGTAAGATCTCTGCCTCTAGCCAGACTCGAATCGAGATTATTTAGTGGTGTCCACCTCAAGACACTGAGCTCAATATATGTCCACTGCCTCTAACGAACGATTTTTTTCTGTCTTAATAAGACTGAAAAAGTTCCTTCGGTCATCCATTTCCGATGATCGGCTCCCTTCGTTGCTGATTTGGCTGTGGAGCGAAAAGAGGTTAAGAAAATTTGTACTGACGATCTTGTTACTGATTGCTAAAATCAAACCAAGACCTTTACCTTTTGATATATTTGAGCTTTTCATTTGCTGCAAATAACACTTTACAAAAATTAAACAATTAAAATTTCCTTATTTTTTGTCAGATTTAAGTGTTACTAACTTTTAGCTGTAATAGAGATGCATGTGAATTACGTATATGCAGAGTATAAAGTAAAAACTACGATGTGATTGTAAATAGGTGGAATGCGCCAATCGCAGTGATTCTGCCAGATCCTCTTGTTGGGTGTCTTCCCCCAAAGTCTCGAACCTAACTCCCAAATTTAATATTTTTTAGGTCAGAAATGGATAGAAACCGTGCAAAACTTCTTTTACACCTTCCCAATGTTAACTTTACACACCCTAAAACTGAAAATCCAGGCGGAATCCCTCGCCAAGCAAAAAATATCTTATAAGGTCTTTCCTAAATGATCTTGCCCCGCCTGCGAATTAAAAACTGAAATGGCCAGGAAGTCTTTATTCAAAGACAGTATCACATGACCTGCTGAAATACTTCGATTTCCACTGTATCTGGTTTTCCAGGTCACTGTCCATTAGATCTTAATTATATTATTATCATCATTTTTATGTATTTATTTACTCTGAATGGGGTTACATTAAAGTAATACATTATTTCGCCAGTTTCTTTAGTAAAGTGAATTAAGCTTCGTGCCCAATAATTCAAGTAAGCACCCAACTGAAGACACTTGGCTAACATCGAAATTAAGCACTGGCAACTCAGTTGGACAGGAAGATTATTAACAATTTGGCTAATTAGGAATGCTCAAAGGAGGAAAAACAATACTGACTTCATAAACGTTAAGAACGAATTTAATTTCTTTACATACAGTTAATTAATTTCCCAGATAATTATACACAAATCTTTGTCTTTTGTATTTTGTTTAGAAAATGCTGTAAAACAAGAAACGTCACAAACAATTTAAGACCAATTGCACCACCAACTAAATCTAATTTTAATTCTCTTTACCATTATGCTGTATGACAACAACCTTCACTTTCTGAACTCTCGGAGGAAACAAGTTTTTTGCTCCTGATGGTAATGGACATTCAGCAACATTATAAGAGCGTGACACTATTTGAAGAGCCTCATACTTTTGATACAACATACAGAGGCAAGAAATATCAAGATATATCGATAATGAAGATCATTATAACTATAAGTACTTGTCTGCTTCTTCTCATCTGTTTGATGGTAAGGTTTACCTAAATATTTATTTCTATTATTAAACAAAATAATAATAAACTTTTAGACATACTTTTCTTAAACAATTCGTACTAAGAAGTAATAATAATAATTTTGTTGATGTATGACTAAAAGAAAAAACGTAGGGCAATCTCTCATTATAGTCACTTTATTTATAAATTCTTAAATTGGATTTTCTTTTTCTATAAATTCTATGCTTTTCTTTTTAGCTATTGTATAAAAAAGTGTCTTTAAATTTAAAAAAAAGTTATTTTGGTGTTTGGATACTATTTCTCAAGTTAATGTTTTGTGATTTAAATCCTAAACTGTTCTGCAACCAGTCCTAACGCAACATCATTAAAGGCTAGTATTTATTTTAGGATAAAGAAATCCACATTGAAAATTAATAATATATGCTTTAACAATATATATAAAAGTAACAATGGAATATTATATTGTCACCGGACTTACGTCACTGTGCAAAATTTCATCGTTGTATGACGTCAGGAAAAAGGGTTAAATTAACATTGCAAAATTTGAGGACACCACGAACTGTTGTGAACTAAAGAAGAGAATGTAAAATTAGTACACTTTCATAGTTTTTCTTTTAAGTTCTGAACAGTTTGCAGGACAACTTAAATTAAGGGGTCAAGTGATAAATGTCGCTGTCTCGTGTCCTGAATATTAGGAACTCGTGTGTGGGACAACGCCTTTTTCCAGCGGACCTTTCCGACCAAACCCCTTTGCGTCACAGACGAATATTGTGGTGCTACTTAACCAAGTGAAGAAAGGAGATTGGACGTCTGTGGACATGGAAAAGACCAGCTGGATACAGAAGATAAGCTACTAAGAAGTGTTGTAGAGAGTAAGCAAGAGACGAACACCCTGGAGAGAATAAAGAGGATCTTGAAGTTGGCTGAGAGGTTAGCACGGTCGCTTTCTGTGATCATGGACACGGTTCAATTCACGCCGGGATTCATTGAATAGATTAGTTCGGAGTTAACTTTACCAGAAACTGTGTATCCGTCCTTAATGTTCACCAGCTTGTTTAGGACGTACTTTATAACCAAAGTCGTGTAGATTAAAGTTCAGAAAACGCGTTTTTGACATGACAATGCGAAGGAGACAAAATAATGTTACAATGCCTTTCTAATGCATAAAATCATGCCAGTAAAGACATTTTGTGATGATAATGAGACGTTTGTATTCCTAGATTGTAAAGAGGGAGGAACAATGTACTGTGCAACAATTTGTACGAAGAACGGATTTTCATTCATTGCATGTAAAGGAGGAATGTGCAATTTAAAAGTACTGCAGACTTCTCATCGATAAAGTATAGCAAAGAAATCTGTAGAATAGAAAATATAGGTAATGTAAAATCTAGAAAGTGGGAAGAAACACAATCAGAAAGGTATAATTTTACATATGTACGAGAAATAAATCGTTAAAAGTACAGCGTTAAAGTATAGAAGTGGTTTGGGAATGCTGTCCATACTCTCTTGTTACTTTAACGTTACCTTACAGACAGAAAATACAGTACTCCTATCATTGGTGGATTAAAGGCGCCAAGATGTCTTTATACCCATAATTCCAAGCGTGGTGGGAAATGCTTCTATCTTGTTACGCGACCCACGATTGTCTGATATCCGCCATCGCTAATTCAATTCTCGACTGACGGCATTTTTTTTACAACTATTCTTGCTCATTTAAAAAAGATAAATTTTTGCTGGGCACTTACGAGTAGTTGCTCTTTTTTTGATCCTTTTTGCATTTCTTTATATTTTACAAAATTCTAGAACACGTTAGAAAAGTAAGGTTTTATATACGATATAACGCAGTTTGAAACTCTACAAAGTTTTCTTTTAGAGGTGAAAAAAGTCAGGTTAAATTTTGTTTCATTATACGCGATGCCCAAGTTCGAATCTAGGCCTATACAAGTACGAAAATTTCAATTCGACCTGAAGACGAGAGAACAAGATGCTCAGGGGAATAAATATAGGATGTAACCGAGATCATTGGAGAGCTACTATCAAAATATACACAAATAAGTCCATTATGCATATCGACCTATATCGATGTGCTTCTAGATTCCATTTCTACATTTCCGCATTATAATCCCACCCAATGACGTCCCGCGGGTTTTACGGCTTACGGTCGGGAATATGGTAGGATTCCTGACCGGACTGTCCTGGTTCCTGTCTAAGTCAAGCTTGTTGGCATAAGCAACTATGAGAGAAAGCTTTTTAAATATGAAATCTAACTGAATTTTGTTTTATTGTTACTTCCGTTATCATCTTCCATCTTAATTCCATCTCCCGACACAATTGCTTCACACTGAGCTCCAGCTTCCGTCTCCTTGAAAGCCATCTCTTAGCGATCTGAAGAACTAAGCATAAATACCGCTTTAAAAAGGAACTATATTTCCGAAGCCTTTCAGAAACAGGAAGAAGCCATGAAATGTTATAAGGTTATGGAAGGCAGAAATTCAAATACCATTACCGACCATTTTATACTTGTGTATAGAACTGTTAAATATGAATTTATCTTAATACTAATGAACATGATGACGGTAAACTCAGACCCTTATCTCAGTGATTAAAATCGATGGCTCAAATCGGCAATGGAGAAAAACGCCTATCGAGTCCCGGTGCTGGTCATACCAACTGAGCCTTTTTTTTTTCAGTTTTGTCAAGCGACTGCCAGTTTCGTATCTGTACGAACGCCCTTCCCTGTCTACTGACGAAGGCAGCTAAGTCGTCAAGGAAGACAATCCTTCACACATGTAATAATTTGTGCCGTAACTCGCCCATAAATTAAAAAAAAAGTGTAGTTATACCCTTTGAAAACCTACGCGTCAGCCCGGGGATAGGGCGGGGCAGAAGATGTTAGAGAATTTGCAAGGGCCTGGTTTGTAGGTACCATCTCGCTATCCCTCAGTCAAGATCGTCAGCACGAACCAAGGCCGTCCCGCGGCCTCTATCAACGTAGCTACGGTCATTCGGTAAATAAAGTTGTTGATTGGTGTTGTTCCTGGAGCAACGTCTATGATCCGAAGTTCTCTCACAGAAAGAAAAAGCTGATACTAAACACCTTTTTAAATTCATTGTATTTAAGAACGAAATTTGTAACACTATTATATTGTGGGCCACGGTGGCTCAGTTGGTAGAGCGCTCACCTCTGGTGCTAGGGGTTGTCGGATCGATCCCTGCTCAAGCCATGTGGGCTTTGTGGTGGACAAACACCGTGTGCGTAGGTTTTCTCGGGGTACTCTCGTTTAGGCAACTATGGCTCGGGCCGTATGAATGATGATGGGATGAATTGGTGTAATGAAGAAAGTGGGAGGAAACGGGAGCACTCCGAGAAAATCTACGCACACTGTGTTTGTCCACCACAAATTTGACGACCCCTAGCACCAGAGGTGAGCTCTCTACCAACTGAGCCACCGTGGTCCCAGCAAAGATACACAAGTTCGATCCCAGCACATCCTATTCTGACAGATTTATCAGGCTAATGCTGGAACGCTCCGCAACAAATTCCTGATCGCTAGTTTCCCATTTTTACCCAGAAAAATGCTTGAGGAGGGAAGTCGTCTCTCAGAATTCTAATTGACTTATGCCATAGCTGCTTGTTCTGATAATAAATTGAAATTAAAATTTACTACTGACAACTTTCAATAAATGTGAGGTTGCTTTCAACAAATTCGGGTTGCGGATTTAAGTTTTAGCAGAAAGTGCTGCGAAGCCTTATGCGCCCGTTTTGTATGTCTGTCCATCTGTCGACAATTTTCAACTCAGGAACTACTATGTTTAGGATTTCAATGTCAATTCCATTTATGGCCTTGAGGTATCAAAGACTCAGGCCGGGATAGGACAGGAAAAGAATACAGGAAGGTGTTGACCAGGGTCTGAGTTGAAGGTCCATAATGGCACTTGCCTTTTTTTTATTTGGGGGGCCACCTTCCACTCCTGCCTCTTAGCATGCTTTGCACAGATTAAGTTGTGCACTTTTGGGGGCGTGCAACACGTACATCTTAATACTCCTTAACCTGGGGCAGGCTTATCCCTAGGGATTGTTGGATTGCCGGGATTCAAGTATTCCAAGAATCCCCTTTGTTTCTTCTAACGAGACAGCTGGTGTTGCGGGACGGTCTTGGACCAGGCATCCAAGGATAATCTTGGTTCCTAGTTGGAACTTGTTGCTGGGGGGAGTCCCTATCTACCTATATTCTTTATTTTACAAGAAGAACATACAAACACATTTAGACGACACAGACATCACAGGACAACACAACACATAACTTGAGTGGCTTCTTCTTCTTTTCATCTGGTCTTTTCTCTGCTGCAAAGAATTAAAAAAAAGAAAACAAATGATTAGTAGTCTTCTTCTTCTTCTTCCTTTTTGGCTTGTCTCACTAGTCATCGCAGGAGGGCTTCTTCTTCTTTCTTCTATTTAGCGACTCTGTTGTTTCCTCTAGTTGTTACATTGTTTCATTTCCTTCTTTCATTCACTCTTCACTCACCCACTCATGGGATTGTCTTCTTCTAATGGCGAGTAGATGCGGTTTCCTCAGCCACACGCCTTAATATTTTCACTTCACATTCGCACGCACTCACGATATTAATTTCACCTGGTTCCCATCACCACACATTCACTACTCAACAACACCTATACAGTGTCTGTTACTGCGGTTCCAGCAACGCACTGATTTGCTACTGGTTTCCAGCAGCCACACAAATATTCATATTTATCAAGTCTTTTACTTTGTGCACATATTGTTTTTATTTGTTTTTGTCAGAGGTGTTGTTCTGGTTCGCGGTTGTCTCGATCGCGGACAACGCGGTTGTCGCGGTTGCCACGCACCGGGGGGTTTGGTTGACGTCGCGCCCTTAGACCCAGATCTCCTTCCACCAATCTCTTCCTGTGATAAGATTACACTTTTGTGTAATCTCCCGGAGGACTGCCACTAGCTCTGGATTTCACAGAGCTTCTGCGACTGTCCTGTCCCCTAGAAGTGCTCGTTGTTCTTCCACTAGTTGGGCTGTTTCTCGGCATCTTAACACCACATGGTCTGGGGTTGAAATCACACCACAGACGCGGCACAGGCAATTCTCGACGAGTGCAAGATCCCTCAACCTCTCCCTGTACGGGCCGTGACCAGTTATTAGATGTAATAGGCCTCCCTCTATTTCCACTTGCATCTTCATCCTCTCAGCCATGTCTGGAAGGATACTATAAGTTCTTCTTGCTCTAGGTATATTATCCCAGAATGTTTGCCAGGCACTGGTCAGAATATCTTGTATTTCACCTCTGTTTTCCACTTGCTGATGTATTATCTGCTGTATCCTGTCTTGCCTTCTTTTTTTGAGCCAGTACGCGGCGCCCACTCTTTTAATTTGCAGGAGTATAGGCATGGTCGCGGTCGCGATTTGGAGTGCCTCCACCGGAGTGGTTCTATACGCTCCTGTCAGTCTGAGTAGTAACTGTCTTTGTGCTCTGTTTATGATTGTTCGTTGTTTCACATCATCCATCGGGTGGCTCCAGACGCTGGCGGCATATCCTACTATGGATCTGATTATGACGTCATGGCACTTGCCTTGTGTGACTGAGGGAAAACCCTGGGAAAATCTTCAGTCAGGATGGTCGTCCTCTGGGACTGATCCCACGATCTCTCAAATGCTAGGCTAACGCTCTACCACTGAGCAGCGGCGGCTCAGTACTATGTCTACTAAAGTGGTTGAATTGACGTTGGAAAGGTCTCGGCGAGACTAACTCAAACCCGTATGATTCATCCAGATTGCGGGGCGGTTTCAAAGATAGGGGCGTTTTCAGAGATAGGGGTGCAAATTATATCTTTGGGACTTATAGGTTTAGGAAGGTGGTTCTGGTGTCGTTCGAAAGGGCTTGGCAAGAGGAAAGCTTAATTTGCTAAGTTTGCGCAAGTTGGCACACTTGTCAAAAGAAACTTTGTGTACATTTGAAGAAGGTCAAATTTCATGTGGGTAGATTTCTTAAAATAAAAAAGTTAGGTCTGCGATTTTACTAACAATCGCAAAGGCTCCGGCCCCTTGATAGCGTTTTAGCCACGTAAGCATGATTCTTTTTATAAAAAATGCTGTCAACACTGACAACTGCAATGCTTAGGTTAATGAAAATGGGCCGTATGTGTATCGAATAATGTTTGATGCCAAGTTGGGCGCAGTTAGATGTAGCTGAATGGAAGCAATTTAAGTAAATGGTTATTTTTAAAAAATGTGCTGGTAACACTGAAGTACGTCCATACTGTTCGGGTATGCTTACACACAGCATTGTTCGCTATTGTATTTTCCTCTTGCCCATAGATAAAAACTTAATTTCAACAGACGGAATTGAGAATTTGGAAGTAGTTGGGGGGAAGCTTCCCGCTCTTTAAGAAACTTACCTCTTTATATATATATATATATATATATAT
>JAGDQP010058116.1:894-12614 GCA_022664845.1 Lepisma saccharinum
GCTTTGGCATTGTTTTCAACTCCAAACCTATTTTTGTTTAGATTTTAGAATCAAAATTCAGGGAATTCTCTGTGGTTTCATTTTCAGGTTTTCCTAGGTGTGACACCCGTCACGATTTTGGAGGGGTTGTCCCTTCTTTTCGAGAACTGTCACTTGCGTAGCCACGACTTTGGCGGGACACCTAAATGTTCTACGCTTCTATATTTTACTAATTATACCTACTAGTTAAAGAAAATGCATTAGTAAATAAAACATTTCCTAATAACTTTTCATTTCTGTTTGAATTTAGGTTTGTTTATGGCATTTAGGTAACTTTGGCTCAGTTTGTTTAATTTTTCTTGTGTTGGTTTGCCAGCAATCAGTTTAGTTGTCAGTTTTATCAAGTCTCCAGATTTATTTGTGTATCTGCGGATTTCAGACGTTTTTATAATGACATACACACATTTCTTTGTATTTCAGCGGTAAGTTACTTTTAGTGCATGCTTTCGTTTATGACATTATGTATATTAAACATATGGCCGGTCTATTTAAAGTTTCTTTTCTCTCCCTTAGTATATTTGTTTAATAATTCCAGCACATTTTTTATCTACGATTTTCGTTACGGTTTCTTTTATGTCCATCGAAGTCGTACAGTTATCAACGACACCAGGCTAAAAAAAGACAAACAAACAAACAACAAAAAACACGAGAGCAACAAGATTTAATTTGAAATGTCAGGGGGCTGTCATAAATTTGATATGTATCTTATAAAATAAAGTATGCTGATCTACTGTGGACTACAAGGGTAGCTAAGGTAGATTTAAGGAGCTTTACCCCCTATCCCTCTCCCCTTGTAGCGACATTCCTGCGTACAGGCTTTCTGTATCAGATGTATCCTGACTTTTCACTTTTTCAAATTGGCAACCCTTGATTCGTGAAGAAGTTTTAGAACTTTACGTGGATTTAATAACGGTTCGATTTTTTTTACAAAGTTAATCCGTTGGAAGGGTATGGATTTCAATTTTCGGGTATTTCATTATTTGTGTGATTCTCTTTAGAGTTTCTAAATGTATTTTTCAATGAAAAAAAATGCTGTTAGAACTAGATGTAGATGGTAATGAATAATGATGGATATTGAGTCAGGAGGGGAGTCTCTAGCGGACACCTCGAAACAATTCGTGTGACTCAAATTTATTTTCCCACCCTTTCTCTATAATACAGGCTAGCGTACCAATGAAATCAAGTAGACAAAAACTGACTTCAGATCTCAATTTGTCCATCAAGTTTCAATCTGAAGATGATCGGTGACACGGTTTTCATTTCCGATAGCCATACAAATGTGCAGCTTACCACTACAATTCTGTTTTCCTATATTATTTTACCCCACATAGCAAAATGACGTCCCAGGGATATCTGACGGATCTCCTGGCAGGATATCGGGACGTCCGTAGGACGTCCTGTTTAAGTCCCGTTTACATCCATGGGACGTATAGTTATAATTAATCCTTCGTATAACTAAACGAAGGCATATCCTTCGTATAGTTATAATTAATTAAATAATAATAATAGTAAGGTCGATTTAATTTATAGAAATTGCAGGTAGGTGATCCCGCACGGCTTTCCGGGGGACATTAAAGGGACCTCCATACGGGATGAACTCTTTGTATTGTCCACAGAGTTATCCCACGGACGTTCTTAGGACATCGCTATGGGAGCTTGAGAAATCTGACGTTAATTGGATCTAAATGGGACGTCCCAGGGACATACTCTGCTATGTGGGACTATACGCACCTCACTACATTGGCATTAGTGGTGAGGGACCAAACTGTTTCATATTTGAAATACATCTTCTAAACTCTGCACAGTTTAACCTTTCGATCTTCCCACCACTAACTTCATAAACCTGCTGCACCAAGCAGATAGCAGGGCACGTGACCTAACACAGCATTGAGAAAGATAGAACTAAGTTGCAACCTCGTTCTGTTGCCACAACTATCACGTGCAACATTTAAGACTCAAGTGACGTTTTCTTTTCGCACTTCGCAGAGGTAAAACATTTTCCAAAAGACTCTGGGCCACTGCTGATAGTACAAGTCAGCAAATCTATGCTGGAAGGAGGAAGGAACCAAAGAAGGTGAAACAGATGCGCAAGCTTGCGCGATGTAGTTATACGCTATCGTCTGCTGTGTACAGTAACATATTGGGCCTATTCCCTTTAAGTCCCTACATGAGCATGATCACGAACAAAAATCGGTATATTTACCCATAGTCTGAAAGAACTCATTGAGCCATCTAACGCACTGGGCTACCTTGTCTGGAATAAGATCTCGTGATACAGTGTTGCAAAATCAACGTACGAAAAATTGAATCGATGAGTCGACACTCAAGTGTCGCAGGTATCGAAGTTGAATGCGAAAATGTTGTTGGTCCACTTCTTTTTGCTCTGTCGACAACCACACCCTGGCATACTTCACGACTTGAAGGAAATAGCCGTCCTCCAAAAGTTGTACTCCACGGTTCCATGGGGAGAGACACTGCTGCTGCTCGATTCTCTTGTTTCGAGTGGACGAATCCCCGACTCAACCGACTCACTCCCCTGTAGTGGTGTTGTAGTGTCATGTGTTAGCAATAGATTGTCAACCACCCTGTGCATAACGCGCTGCCAGAGACTTTAAGAATACACGCTAGCTCTAAATATTGCGATGGAAGTTATCTTGTGTGGTTTCGCACACAGCATTCCTATTTTTAATGGCTTTATGAATCATGTTGAGGCAAACATGGAAATGCCTCATTTTGCTACAAGGCGCGATGGTGGGAAGAATGAATACTTAAACTGCGCAAATAGCAGTTATTAATTGGAACATGATTATTTACTTTTAAATTGTGGTGATGGGTCACAAGGAGCGGGCAAATCTAGAAGAATTCTCTAACATTTTTGTGTCGCCCTAGACACAGGTTGATTTAAACACATAGATAGTCACTAGTTGCTGCTTTTTCAACGTTTTATTAACTGTCTGGTTGAATAAAACGTTCAAAAGGCTGTTTTTTTTCAACGTTAAGTCAAACTACCGTTACTGAGGAAATTCACACTTTAAAGTTGATTTTCCATGTTCCTTTCTCATATTATAAATGTTCGCTTTCTTTTAGGACTCTTCTTTCTCCGTGACGACCATGAGCCAAGATCCATTCATTGGTACTTCAGAGTTCACAATAAGATCCCCAAGATATCCGAGGGTGGTCTCTCAGGTTAAATATCTGGCAGACCGAAAACATGTAAAAACTCCTGAATCACCTCGTAAACAGCAACTGATGAGAACACAATCAGTGTTTACATCACTCATAGAGACAGATGAAACTTGTGAGTCAAGTAAATCAGTAATACCTGGTCAGACCTCTGCTCCCGTTCTAAGGCAGTCTAAGAAGAACATTAATAGAACCAGAGGTATTCTCACCGGATATTTTTCAAAACCAAACCTCCAGAAACTAGCTCAGCGTTTGCAAGTTTTAGCAGTCAAGCAAATATCAAATGATACACCTGTAGAAAACACAACAAATGATGTACCTGTTATCAACCGAACAAATGACGGAGCTGTTACAAAAGAAGCTCTTTATCCTGCTATGTTGCGACCGGTACAGCAAAAGGTATCACATACATCAGAAACAGTTACAGGCCAACAGTCTATTTCTAAACCACGGTCTCAAGCAAGTATCAACAAATCATTAAAGAAAGAATTTCTCGAGATGGGTGACGTTTCAAGGTATCAACTACCAGTACCTACTTTGGTATCAGAAAACAAATGCGTGAAAAGAAGGACATCTCGATCAGCATATACCATGAGTTTTCCGGTTACTGTAGACAAAGCCAGTTGTGAGCAGAGTTCAACTGTAGAGAAGAAACTAGAAGTCACTGAGCGGAAACCTTGTTGGACAGAGAAAACAATGTTTAAAGATTTACCGCGTAAGTCACCTGAAGTTGGAACAATTGTTGGCCCTCTTCCCCAAATTTTGAAGAAATCCCAGTCTAATTTAAGTGATTTTTCCGCACAAACAACTAAGAAAGTGGGTGTTAAGAAAAACTATTCTCTGAGAAAGAATAAGAACACAGGTAAAACTGAAGAAGAGAAAATTCTTGCACCTTCAGAAGAATTTCGAATAAAAAGGAAAATTAAAAAGGTTCTCAAAGCAAATATTGGTCAATGTTCTAATAACGAGAAATCAGTTGAAGAAGGTCATGTGAATGATCAAACTTCTGTCATAAGACCCAAAACGCCCGACTTGACTTCGTCTATAATGGCTTGGTCACCGACAAAAGGACGCTACGCCATCAGTCAAATATGTAAAACGCCTCCGAATACTCCTGCTGATCCAGAAGAGAACGCAGATGAAGCTGGAGAAGTAATGGCTTATAATTCAAGAGTAAATACCTCCAGAAATGCTAAAAACGAGGAAGGTAATCTTAAACCATATCAAAGCCTTGTAAAGGATTCCACTTCTAACAGGAAACAGATAATGAAGAGATTTAAAAAACCTTCCGATACTCCTGGTGATCCAGAAGAACGTTCAGGTAGGAAGAGCAGAGACAAAACTGAAGCAGTGGGAGTTTCTGATAATTCAGGATTACAAGGTCAGCTGGAAGTGAATTGCTTGCAACGAATGGGTCGTAATTCAAGAGCGGATATCCGTAGACATAACAAAAAAGAAGACGGTCAAGGTCAAAAAGGATATCTAAGTCTTGTAAAGGATTGCCCTTCTGATAGGATACCGATGAGTCAGAAATTCAAAGAGCCTCCCGATACACCAGCTGACCCAGAAAAACATGTACATTGGAATAACACAGTTCAAGTTCAATTCGTGAGAAGTACTGACAATTCAAAAGGGTATCAAGACTTTTTGAAAATGAACGTTTTACAACGAGAAGCTCATCATTCACAAATGAATACCAACACACATAACGAAACGCAAAAAAGTAACCTAAAGTCGAATCTCAATCTTCGAAATGATTCCTCTTCTGCAAGGAAACCGATGAGTCAGAAATGCAAAGCGCCTCAAAACACACCGACTACAGCATGTAAGTCCTCTCTTCCTGACAACGAAGATGAAATGAAGTCAGTGGAGGAAGTTGGCAAGTCAGGAGTATATCATGAACAGCCAGAAACGGAAATTTCCCAACAAAGAACCTCAGGATCGCACTTCCAAAGGTGTTCAAGAAAAAGCGGAGCTATAAAATCATACCGAGGCCTTGTAAAGCATAATACTCCTGTCAGAAGACCTCCAAGACCAGAGTTGGTGAAGTTCATCATGGCCTGGTCTCCGACGAGAGGACGTTATCCAATCAAGAATGAATATAAACCACCGAAGAAATAAATAAAAAACGTCATTCATTTAATGAGAATCGCCAATACAACTAATTCTTTCGTTCTTTCTTTGTACTTCCCAACCACATGTTTTGGCTGACAACAGAATCTAATTTCAATAACTGATAATGTTAAAGGTTGACAGTTATTCATTTGGCAACACAAAATAAAAAAGAAAAAAAAAACTGTTAATTTGAGAACATTTACAAGCTACGAACAAGTGGAACAGTTCTTAACACTTCTTAACAAATTTGCTTCCATTTGAAATTTTATTATCTAATATCTTAAACAGATGTGAAATTTATTGTATTTATTAACTCAGTGTTGATATACTGTAAAATTATGACAATAAAATATATTGCTACTACTGTAAATTTCCGAATAAAAAAATATGCTTCTGTTTAAATATTGTGATTGCTTACATAAATCAATTCTAAAGAGTAATATTAAATGTAATTTCTCCTTGAACATTTTTTAAAATCATATAACAAGTGCCTTCATGCAGTTGGTTCCAGAAGTTAAAAAAATTAATTAGAATTACTGCATATTTTTTGAATAATAATATATTTACCATTACTCACCATACCACGCAGAAAAAGAAAGCATTAATACTGGTCCCTTAGACTAAAGCTATGAGAAATGTCACAGTTTTCAACCTATATCAAATAAAGCAGTGACCAGAACGAGTTGACGTCATCGCTCTGTACAGTCTTGCTATTCTATAAGACAGAGGAGCTGGTACTCAGCAGGGTTGCCAGACTTTATATTGTCCGGGACAGTTCCGTGTTCAACGTTAACGTACCAAACGCACTTTTTTTTTACATAAATACAGAAAAAAATACAGTTTAATGTCGTTTATTTTTATTGTTGTTATTTATTATTGTTCAAAGCTGTTTATTTTTGTTTTCAAGGCATGTCTCCAAGGAGGTAACTTGTGTTTAATTTTTGTGTGCATTGAGTAGTCGGTAGTGTAAGCTGGTCGGTACGAAAAATTTATAAAAATAAATATATGTTTACATAATTTGTATTAATCATAGTAGCAGAAAGAATTTTGCGCGGTCATCTTTAAATTTTCTAATTAACAACAAAAGTTCTTATCAAAACGAGAACAATTTCCATGGCTAATTTCCTCTTCAAGTTCGAAACAGTTTTCCTACATATTGTTAAAATTATCTCCTTACAATAATGAAGGCAATGAGTATTTTCGTATCGACGCTTTCGAGGCAGAGGGACGTAAGTTATATGGAAATCTAGTACACTTACGCCTTTCTGCTTTGAACGTGATGATATTTAAAAAGGATGCATTAAAGTTAGTTTTCGGTAGTTGATTTGGACATTAATGCCCGGATGCACAAAACTTTTAAATTCTGATCTAGGGATTAAATCTACACGTTATAGATAAAATATTTATAGAGATATATGCAGCGAATTCCCATTCGTTCATTTCCTTCCATGTCACCTGGTGTTAGTCCAGTCGAACTAGCAATGAAGTTGTTTAGGGCTGATTTTCATGAAAGCTTGCGTTGCTTGCTTTGGTTGCGATTTGGGTGAGTAGCCAATTGAAACACGTGTTTTATTGTAAGGTAAGTGTAACACTAGTTTCAATTGACTATTCACCCAAATCTCAAGCAACGCAAACTTTCATGAAAATCAACCCTTAGTAAGAAGTGCGCAATATTTACGTTTTTAATCTATTGCGGGCGAATAAACTGAAGTATCAGATACCGAACTCGAGCCCTACATCTTTTTAGTTTTTAAAAATAAATGCAGAAACAATTATTGCATAATATCTTTAAGACATGCCTAGTTCAGCTAAACTGGCATCAGATGGCGAAAGAGAATACGTTCTCTGTGCAGTACTAAACCGGCTTTTCATGCAGGCGCTAGCCGAGTGCTTTGTTTGCTCTTTTTATGAGTAGAAATCTGAATCAATTTTCAGAAATGTTCATAAAAATTAGTTTTTCAAGATTTTAATGTTATTCATCAAGATTTTAATATGTTCGGTACTTTTAAGAATTAAAAATACGAAGTGGGAGTACCAGGCCCTGTTAAAGTGACTGCCCACGAATTATTAGTTTGAAGAATATTTATATTACCCCTGATGAAATTCATGTAGTAGAGAAGTTAAAAGCACAATAATTTATGAAAATAGAATAGCAGATGATATAAGACCTTTATGGAAAAAAGGGATTATGACATGGTTCAGTTACTAGAAAAATACAAACTTCCCTCTCACCTCAAAGTGCTTCAATTTCCCGTGTCCAAAGTTCGATTCCCGCCTTTGTCAATATTTTTCACAACATTCCTTTCTTTACTTTTAAACAAAATCTAACTTTACTTCTTATTTTTTCTTATAAATAATTCCTCCCCTTTGGATTCATTTTTCATTTTACAAGTTACATTAGTTAGGTTCGAAAAGACGGATTAGATTATTTCTTTAAGTATACGCGTTTTTAAATTTTTCACACTTCACTGACCCAGAGGTCACGTAGCTTTAAAAATATCGGGTTACATATTTTATTTTTCATTAATCACTTTCTTCCAGTTGGGAATATTACTGTCCCGAGAACGTCGTCGGAAAAGTAGTGTGATATAATGAGTATTGTAGGGATACTGAAGTTGGCACTACCCAGTTATTGGCACTCCCAAGATTTTTTTTTTTTTTTATTAAGATCGAAAAAAAATTGGAGAAACTGATATAGTTCCGTGACAGTTGCTTATTTATTTATTTATTTTGATGACTTCTGCACACGAAATACATTATTTTTGTTATTGGTCGTGGTTAAAGTGATAATTTCAAAAAGGCTTCGTTAAGTTACAAATTCATCCTATCAAAATCTAAGGAAGTAAGATACTTTCATTTTTCTCTAGTTAGTATTTGCTATAATGTAATTTTATTGTAGTTTTTTTCTTCTTTAACAACTAGAAGGATGTTCAGAGACCTCTTAGCACGTATGATTATGTTATCTAGTTATTGCTACTACGGGGTGCTAATAGGGGACAAGCGCTCCGGGCGGCACGTTTAGGGGGTGGCAAACAGCTAAAAATAATAAATAAAAGCTCCTACAAAAGGAAGTAAAGTCCCATATTAAATTGAAATTGACCTAAACGTGTTCAAAATTTCAACACCGGCGGGCTAATAAGACATTTTTTTTTAATCTTATTCCATACAATCTACCTTTATCTCTAAAATTCAAAACTTTATTTGGCGGCAAAATATAATTATGTCCCCATAGGAAAATTTCTAGATTGCACTGTTCCACAGTGCCCATTTATTGGGCATGGGGACAAATAATTAGCATCTTTTTAAAATAAAATTTTCAGATTTCTAACATAACCATTCTAACCTTCAAGACAAAAAAAAAAAAAAAAAAAAGATCACTACGATTTTCACGTAGGATTTTGCTTCACAGGACCAAAAGAAACAGTAGGAGTGCCAACTACTGAGCTCAGCAGTGTCAATAATAGGTATATGTCTTCAGGTCTCGAAAACGTATAGTGAACGTGAATTTCAATAACTGGGCATGAAGGGGACCCAACTACTGGTTAGAGGTTGCCAACAATAGGCCAATTTGCTGTCTTGAAGAAAAAATAAGAAAACAATATATATTGTGCATTTTTATTGTTTCACTGTAAAATTAATTTCGACAAATATCAAAAGAGTTTACTGTTAGCCATGAACAAAAAAGCAGAGGTGGAATAGATCTGTACTTCAAGTTTCAAAACGAGAGTGGTCTAAAACGTTGCCAATTAGTGGATCAAGTTAACCCAAGGTTTAAATGTTTTTAGCAACTTTAAGTTAAAGAACCTTTCCATTATTATTATTATTATTATTATTATTATTATTATTATTATTATTATTAGTAGTAGTAGTAGTAGTAGTAGTAGTAGTAGTAGTAGTAGTAATTGAAGTAATAGAAAATTTAGGCTTTGTTAATTTTTTTAAAAAGGGTAATTTCTGGTGCTTCAGTAGGTAATTTTTTAAGCGTCAACCATCTGACAACTTTGCTCCTATTCTAATACTGATAGTTGATAACCATAGAGTTAGGAAGAAAATAGAGAGAATATACATGACGTCACATGAAGCCAAATTACGGTTCATCGGCAGCCATCTTATGTGGCCCCATTAGAGTCTCTCTATACCGAGTACTGTGAGGATTGACTTTTTCGATAGGAGGATGAGTGCACCTCAGAGAGGCAATACTCGGAAAAGAGGGTCTCTAAATATGGGGCCAGTTAATATGGCCGAAATACCTCGTCCCTTCCGTCTCTAGGCTTAATTCCCCTCTCCAACAAAACAGCGTAAGGTTCCCTCTATTTATATTCTCTCCTAACTCTCTCCTAAGGTTCCCTCTAACTCTATGATGAAAACGTTGCAAATTAAAAAAAGGGTATGTTACTCATTTCTGGCATTTATTGCAATACTCGTAGGTGTTTGATGTTTAAATTCATTTAAAGGCCGCTTTAGATGAGAGCATTTATGCTACGATGAATCTTACGATTAGCAGTAGTGCCAGAGTGTGAAAGCAAGAATGCTACAATAGGAAAAGATGCTATGGTATAAATCCATAACTTTTTTTCTTTTTACGCTGGCACACTGCTTTCACTAAGATTCATCGTACGAGAATTTGTATCGTCTAAAGCGGCCTTAAGTGTGTTGTGCCACAATATATATATTAATAATTTCATCAAATAATGACGTGTTTTTCTTGTTTTCTGACTTCAACTTCACAGAGAGCACAGATTTATTGATGGAAGTTTAGTCCTACAAATTCATAGCATTACGATATATGGAGTTATATCCTGGATTGATCCAGGATATATGTTGGTGAAACAGTAAATCCCTGATTAATCTTGATCTATAAATCAACAGTGTTCTTTTTTCGCAACCTAACATAGGTGTGTTTCTTTCAGGAATTTTCTTTCGGGGGTGCAAAATCAAGTCGGGGGGGGGGGGGGGGGGCACGAAAATTTAAAATAATGCATATTGACTCCTAAGTGCTAAATATAAAACAATACTAATGTTACTTAAGAACATGTCATACTTCCTTAGTTAACCTCAAAATAACATGAACAATATTTATAGAATATACTTTTATATGCGTATTTCAATATACGTTTGAATAATATAAGTGCGAAAACTAATTATTTCGGGGGTGCGGTTGAAAACCTCCGGGGGTCAAAGCCCCACGAAAGTATGCCTGGAAGAAAGAGTGGTTTTAGATAAGAATACCCATCCTTTCCACTACTTTTTCGCCACCTGGTGTCAGTCCTACCGAACTAGGAATGGATTAAATGTAATGCGTAATAATTGTTTCTGCATTCATTTTTTAAAAAAAAGAAAAAAAAAGATATGGAATGTAAGTTCGGCAGTGTATTCGTCCACTATAGATCAAAATCATAGATATTGAGCATGGCTTAGAGCTCATTTTCAAGCCCGCTTGCGTTGCTTACTTCGCTTGCAATTAGGATTAGTAGCCAATTTAAACACGTGGTGTAGTTTTATTACGTGTTGTAACACATGTTTCAATTGGCTATTCATCCAAATCGCACGTAAAGCAAACGACGCAAGCTTTCATGAAAACCAGCCCTTAATCTCAAAACTTCATTCCTAGTTCGACTGGGCTTACACAAGGGGGCATGGAAGTAAAGGAACGTATGAAAATTCGCTGCACACATTTCTATAAATATTTTATCTATGACGTGCGGATTGAATCCCTAGATCAGGATTAAAAAGTATTATGCAACAGGGCATAAGAGTAATAATGTCTTGGTTAGTAGCATCGACCTCCATTAATACGATACTGGACTGACTGCAGCCATTGAAAATTTCATGTATATGTGAAGCTAGGAAGCGGGGAGGAAACTTAATCTCGTTTGTCCACTTCCTGTCTAAACCAATAAGGACCAAATTTTCGATTCTAACGCATTTTTATACGCTTGATATCGCTGTGTGGCCCGTATTTTAATTTATGTCCTAATTCTTGCAAAACAAACAGGAAATATTATTTGCAGTGTTTTCTATTGTATACAGAGCAGGGCCTAAAATTGATTGGAGTACTCCACACTTTGTGGAACTGTAGGAAAGGAGTGTGGAACTATAATTCTTAAAGTGTGGAGTGGTATTAATGTGAGTACCTTACTTTTCTCGGATTATGCATTTAAACGCGTTTAGTGTGTCAAACTAAGCCTTGCTGATTCAATACATTCATTATGCAATGGGTTACTCAATTCCATATAACTGCCAGTATATGATATTAAGGGCAACGCCCTAGCCGAGCTGGTCTACCGGTTCCCGTAAGATCACCGAAGTCAAGCAGCTCTGGGTCTGGTCACTGCCTGGACGGGTGACCGTTGCAGTACTCCAGATGGTGTTGCCTGTGCGGC
>JAGDQP010058117.1:0-12614 GCA_022664845.1 Lepisma saccharinum
TTCTATCTTCCGGTAAAGGTGAACAAACAAGAAAATCAAGACTCAGCATTTCTGTACGTAATTATTACCATCATTAAAAGATAGATTTAATCTTCAAGGATTGACGATGAAAATGCCAGTAGACAACCCAAACATTTTGGTATTAAACCCAACAAGGCATAAAGTTATTTTACCTAAAAATTCACCAGTTGCGTACACAGAGAATACGATGCCTGAAATTTCCTTGAACATTGGAAAGAGACAAAGATATGTACCAATATAGATCTAGGAAAGAAATAGAAGAACGACTGAATACACTGAAAAACTTTTCAATCTTTCGCTCCTTGATATAAATCCCGATCTTCCAGTAGAAATACGAAACAGCATAGCTACGTTTTTATACCAGTAGAGATATTTTTACCTATAGTTCAATAGACATAGTGCATTTTCGCGGCTATGTTCACAAAATTCGAATAGATAAAATCAGGTGTTTTTCATGCAAGATCCCCGCCAATACCGATCGGAATCAGAAAGATAGATATTCAAATCAGCCAATTAGAGAAAGCCGGTATCATCAAAGGAACCCAAGTTTTTATTCTTTACCTATGTTTGTTGCTAAAAAACGAATAGCAGTGAATCTAGACTGGTTTTGAACCTCATTCTTTGCAATAAGTATACTTAAAATTTAGCCATTCCAATTCCAGTCAACAGAAGACATTTTGACTAATCTAGAAGGTAAAAAGTTGATTTCAACCATAGATATCAGCCAAAGTACTTTCCAAATCTTGCTCAATCCAAGTAGCCAAAAATATACAACTTTTGAAGTAACTCACACCAAGAAAATCTATAAATTTCAGTGTGTCGCAATGGGTCACGCAACATTGAGTCAAGCTCTTTCCATAGTGACTCGAATGCTTTTAGAGGACTTACCAGACAGAATAAACAGTTTCGCAGATGATATAGTTTAGGGATCCTACAATTATAGGCAACAGTTACAAGATTTGAAATCATTATTTCGTCGCCTAAGGAAGCACGTTTCCCGCCCCTCCCCAAAGAAGGTGCACGTGTTTTATTCTCCTTTGAACATTTTGGGATTTCGGGTCTCAGGAGACGCAATATCGATATATCCCAAGATAGCAGAGAAAATAAGACTTCCAGAAACAAAAAACACAGAAACTTCGTAGTTTTCTGGGTTTGTGCTCCTTCATGAGGGAGCACATACATCATTTTACAAATCGTTGAACCATTTCAACAACTCCTAGCCAAAGATTCTAAATTTAAATGGGACCAATCTCATGATTTACATTTTGAACAATTGAAAACTGATATAATTCAAGCTCCATCGTTGCATCACTTTGACGAGAATGCAGAAATCCGTGTCTACACTGATGCCAGTACCTATCAAGTTGGGGCTTATTAACTTGCTTCCATCAGGTTTAAGAAGGAAAACGGTCTCGTACTGTTCAAGAAGGCTCACAAAAACAGGGCAGCGATATTTCATGCGGCAGAAGGAATTTGATGGGATAGTGTACTGTTTGAGAAAGTGTCGCTTCTATTTATTAAATCGTCATTTCATTCTCTTCACAGATAATAAGACCTTAACTTTACAGAGCTAGCCAGACAAAATAGAAAAAATTCACACGATACCGCCTCGTTTTATCTGATTACAACTTCGAAATTAAACACAAAGCGGTAAAGACATGCCAGGAGATTTCTTTCCGAGACTAGAACAAAAAGATGCAATTGAGAACCAAAACCCAGAACAAGAAAACCCTGCAGGACCTACCGCCAGTAGGGACAAGTTAACCGACAACGTTCCCAAATCAGAGGCTAGCTTGGTGTTCCATTTGAACTCACTAGAAGATAATGCGCTTCTAACGTAAGGTTTTTCTCCAAAAGAACGTTTAAAAGTAGAACAAGCAAAAGATCCTTCTTATGCTAATATTATCGCAGCACTAAGGGGAGAAAATCCCACTAACACAGCTACAATACGAACATTGAAATATCATTGCCTGAAAGACTGTATACTTTATCGTATTAGAGAGCGCCCAGACTTGGGACAAGTTCTACTTTGTGTACCTCAGAGTTTACTCAACGTACTCAATGGTTTGACTGCATACGCAAATCACCGATGGCCGGACATCCAGGCCTAACGAAGCTTTATAAAACAACATTGCTGAAATATTACATCAAAAAAATGAAACAAGTATTGGCGTACCATTTAAAGATTTGTTCGGAATGTCAAAAAATACAACAATCTGCCTAGTAAGAAACAGGCAGAACTTACACCACCCGGTAAGGAATATTGCCGAACAATTTATATTTGATACGCTCGGTCAAATCCCAGCTGAAGGAAACGCCAACAAGTATGTGCACGTGATCGTTGAGTGTCTGAGCCATTATGTAGTAGCACAAATAGTGGATTCAATAACCGCTAAATCCGTCGTTGATTTTTTTGGAACGAAAGTACATTCTTAAATTTGGACATCTATACTTTCAGATCGACATCCAGTACATTCCAGTCTAGCACTAAAGGAGCTGGCCCGCAATTACAACTTTGAAATGGAGGATGCCCCCGCATACAACCACAGTTCGTGTGGCCTAGCGGAAATTACACAGAAAATGATCCAACAAATACTCAAGTTTACGTCCAAATAATGTTAAGCATTGGGAAAATTTCTTGCCGCACACGATATTTTCAATTAATTCCGAGACATCAACCAACACTGGGTTCAGCCCACATTTTTGCCCATCGGCTTACCACCTAATATACAGGTGACAGGAGAAAATTAGATGTTATTCGTCAAAATATTGGTTATAAACTGCAAAAACAACACAAAAAAATACTATGATGCACGTTACTTAAAAGTAACATTTAAAAAAAGACAACGTCCTTGTTTCCTAACTCTACCGAATGCCAAACGTTCCTGAGAATTGGTCACGGCAAAACGTCGGCCCATGTGAAATAATTCGTCAGGAAAATCCTAATCTTTATTTGGTAAAACTTACCCCGGAATTTAGGCAAACAGAGCAACTGATTTCCACCGATAGCATAAGGAAATTTTATGAGGACGCCGAGCAATGATTTTCTTTAGTTGGGCTCTTCTGAAAACAAAATACATACTAAGACACATACGTGACGTCCTGCATCATTTTAGAGCTTACGGCAAGAGAGGAACATCTTTCAGTCTCTAAGGTGAGGAGCAACCTTGGGAATATACCACGTGACTATGACGTCATGCAGCAAGCGCACGCCTACATGCACACACCAGCAAGGAGAGAGACTCCACCCACCAGCCATTGACCGGCAGCAAGACACACAAACGGAGGAAAAAATATTTTACTCACCAATAAATTCATCACAAAGTTGATAACGCCTCCGTGTAGCGTTATACCATTGATGATATATCACTTTTCCATTCTCCCGCAAAATATTTTCATATTTTTTTCATTTAAATAAAATTAAGGTCTCAACCTCTCCTTACTCTTCCGTCAACCAAGCAACAACCATTATGCCTTTAAAATACACCTCTTCCTTTTCCCGTGAAAACCCTTTTCCGTCAAGAACTCTCGTTCAAAAAATATTCCTTGTTTAACAACACCATCTCTAATGATAGAAGAAAACAAAAGTAAATAATCAATCAGCATTTTTCTTCTATATAAGAAACAGTTGAACCATGGGACAACTACCTATACTTTGAATGTCAGCAATTTTCTTACTCAAAGAACTTATAAGAAGTGGCAGTGGAAATGAGTTAAGTCTTCAAGCAATATGGACTTTCGATAGCGAAACTCAAACCTATTATTCAGTACGATAACACAGAATTTTTACCATATCGACTATATTTAAACTTTAGCTCTATAAACCTTCACAATAAATCCTGCAATGGATACGAGCAATTAATTACAATCCCTTAAGAACGGGAACGACAATTTGTAAATAAAATCTCGCAAATCATACCAACTGATTTTCAAAAACGTACTTCTACACGCAGAAAACCTATGATTTTTTCACTCTTAGCGGGAATACGAAATTTTGTAAGTGGCTATTCACTTTATGAAGTGCGTAAATTAAAGGGAACTATAAACCAGATGCAGCAGCAAAATTACTAAAACGAACCAATCCAGAATATTAAAAAAAAATACCAGTTAATCCATTCAGTTGTAAATATCACAGTTGCCGTAGTAAAAACTAATATCAAACGTTCATAGTGAAACTATCAAATTAATGCGCCGAGTAACAAATGAACGATTCTTAACACTCCTTAATTTCCAAATTTTGGAGCAGCACTTCGACAATATCGTACAGAGTATCTCTGGAAATACAGTGACGGATGTTTCAATAAAGGCTGCGCTGGCCAAAGAGATTATAAATAATAATCCACAACTTCCAAACTCCATTTTACGAGAAGATATAGGAATTTTCTACCAAACCTCAAAAAGTTTTCTAATTTCTTTCGATCCTGTAACTGCCAATTTAGACATTACTATTCAAACCGCTGTCGTTAGCCAAAAGAACGATCATATTCTTAATAAAATATTTAACAATAGCTTTTCAAGAGAATCTGCGAATCTACGAATAATATTGCCTGAATATGTAATCAAAACAGAACACTCAATATTTCAAATAGACCTACCCTTGTGTAGCAGAAACTATATGTTTACGACTTGTAAAGTTCAATCTCAACCAAAGACTCAAAACACCGATTGCCTCTATGCATTAGTTTTTCGCAATAATACATGAACTTGCCAATTAAGTCCTGGACTGTAATCTCAAGAGAAAATTCTACATGTATACCCCATCTGGATTACATCTGACAACGAGAAATCAAGTTAAAATATTAAGTTATTACACTCAGATCACGGTTAAATGTAACAGAATTATTCCATACAGGTATTATTTTTTGTGCCAAGATTTCGATGCCATTATAACAGATAATTTGAAATTACCTTGTAGGCATACTGCCTAACTTGAAGTATTATATTTTAGCAGAAAATTATAAAATAAATTTTTCGTATAATTTACAAACTCTATGGAAATCAATAACCTCTCTTGATGATTTACTAAAACATGAAAAGAATAATCTAATCGGTAGATATGAAGATTTTCACTTACATGCAGTTCTTCCTTGGTGGACTATAGCATTATTACTGGTTTTGATACGTACATTGAATATAACTCTATACTGTATTCATCGTCGACTGAAAACTAAATAGCTTCCATAAATTCAATCTTTTCAGATGATAATCATAGTGCTTCTTACTCTGCTCATTTTACTATTTTCTGTCAACTTTTAAATTGTTTCTTATCTACTCCACCGACTTAATCAAGTGCTGCTCATGACCCATAACTCCATGTACAACAAAGAAAACCCCACACAATAAGGAACCACAGACTGATGATCTCAACTACCAACTTCTATCAATCATCCTACACAATAATAGTGATACCACTGTGTGCAAACAAAACATTGAACAGGCTAATAATATGGTAACACTATAAGCGACTTGGGGTCACGGTGGCTCAGTTGGTAGAGCGCCCACCTCTGGTGCTAGGGGTCGTCGGATCGATCAGTCCTCATGCCATGTGAGCTTTGTGGTGGACAAACACCGTGTGCGAGGGTTTTCTCCCGTTTCCTCCCACTTTCTTCATTCCAACAATTCATCCCATCATCATCCATACGGCCTGAGTCATAGTTGCCTAAAGGCCTTAAATTCAAAATTCAACTCTTAAGTTACTTAATTTATAAATTTTGAACCAATCGTAACAAGAGGATTGTGCTAAACCACTCGAGGGGAACGAAGTGTAAACACTGACCCTGCCTGTAAAGGTGAGCGCCCATATTCTTTACTACAACGAAAATAAAAACAAAGAAATTCAATGCAAAAGTGTTTATTGCAATATTTTAGTGCAAAAAGTGATCAGTGAAATTAGTGAAATTTCCTTTTCTATTCAGAAGTGATACCAGAGTGCTAATAAATTAACACTCATTAGTATAACCAAGTGCTGTGATGCAGATCATTTTTTTTTCGTTTTGTGCATACCTAAATTTTGAAATAATTCCCTCACTACTTTCGTTCATATTTGAAACGTTTAATGGGGGAGTGTAATAGTCTCACGGAAATCGCACGTGGAAGCACAAAACGTAAATAAGTGTGAACTACTAGTTACATAAAGCAGAATAAACCAACCTCATCCGAAGAAATTACGAAGTATTACCTTTGGAGGACACACCAAGGAAGGCATGGACAACCCCATAAAAAGGACAAAACCCAGGACGGCATCACTTTGCTGGTGGTCACCTCTTCCTTTACTCTGGCTTGGTCTGAAGTCAGGATGCTAACCTAGCACCAACTGACTTGGTCTGGAGTCAGTACCCAACTTGATATCCACTAACTTGGTCGGGAGTCCCAATACATCGTTTCAACGTTACATACATAAATAACGAACTCTTAAATTTTCTACCAAAGGTCACAAGGCAACACTCTAAGCAATCTTTAAGAGGTGAACCACATACAGTTACGCATATTGCACCAAGTTCAAGACCGGATGCTGTTATTGTTAACGTATTCGTTCGTGTTATATTTTCATGTGTAAGTTTTATAATAAAAGGTGTAGGGAAAAAGTCGAACTCTGTCTTAACCCGAAGTAATATTCGATTCCGTGTCGAAAGATTCTACCATTCCTTCTCAACGCTGTCTGTTTATACAACAATTATACGGCAGAGCAAAGGAACATTGCGATATACGCGTTATTATAGGCAAAATGTTGGACCCATGGTTGCTCCGACTATAGTTGAAAACCAATAAAACTGAATAAACACTTTGTTTCACTGAGGTAAAGGAATAAAACTAATTAACTGGTGATAACAACAAATCTTGCGATTGAACATATGTAACTGTGCAGATTTTGTGGCATCTGTTAAAAAAGAACTAAAAACGTACACAAATATTGAATTATCTATTCATGAATTTAGGCATTATTTATAAGTTGTAGAAGGAACATTTATTGTACAGTTCAACAACTAACGTTGTGATTATAAATACGTATGTTGATAATGTAAGTACACAATCTGAATAAGGGTAAGGAAATAGTTCATAATTTGAAAACGCTGTTATAAATGAAAATATAACTAATTGTAACTAACACAACAAACACGTGATTAAATGTATTGAATTGTACCATTCAAACTTCTGTCGTGAATACAGACACAATTTGCAATTTCAATCTTTCACAAAACGTAATTAGCATTAATGACTATGACTAGACAAACATTCATGTTTCAATCTAATCCAGAAATTCAAACACAACAAAATAGAAATAAAAATCGTTGCCTTAGAAATGTAGATAAAACATGCAAAGAAACAAAATGAATATCCACAAGCTGATATCTAATAGCTCGGATTAAATTACATTACGATCCTGCAAGAATATAGTTATGTACTTGAATTATTAATGAATTAGCCTTTAAACAGAAGTGACTAAAATCAACTTAATGACGACGCTAATAAGTTAAAATACTGTTCAAATTACTTTCTTCTGATTCCAAAGACAGGTTTCCTACATTTTACAATTTGAGTAGCTATAACTTCACACACTTACGCATGAAATCGATGTGACTTCTGAAATTTCTTTTTAAAGGCCTTAAGAAACACCTCATATGTATACTATTTCTAAACCAATGAGTTCTGAAAGGTGTGATTAATTGATTCATCTGAATAAATAATTTTACAATATAATTTTATGCCTTTGTGAATTTTCAAATATCTAAGATACATCTTAGTCAAATGTCTCACCACACTTAATATTAATATAATTTTAAACCTGTATGAGTTACGTAAAGCATGTTTAAGCTACTTTTCTGGCCACATGACTTACCACTCTTTTCACGTCAATATAAGTTGATGACCGTCAGCATTACCACATATATTTTCTGTCAAATGGCTTATCATACTTAGCATGAATATAATTGAGGCGTATGCGAACACGAACGTCTATATTGCATTTCGCGTATATTGAAAAAATAGCTAGGAAGTTCAATCTTATCCGCAGTGCGGGGTGGCGCGCTATGATATAACAAACATTTTCCATATGTTCAACACAATGTTTAATCGCGTGATGAATCAGGGGAAGCGTATGAAACGTAGATCTTTCTTCTACAGTTTTCGTAGTTCATTTCCCTCCAGAAAATTCTAAATTCTTAGGTCATTTGTTGGAATATGCTCAAGTCAAGTGCAAATACATATCAAGGACACATCAGAGATCTTTGTTTCGTAAAGAAAACTAACTTAAACAAAAATTTCACAAAGATGTTTGTACGCGCATACGCATCAATTATAAACATATGTAAAATTCAAAATACGTTTTAAACTACTTTTCTGGCCAAGCGACTTACCTCAATGTTAACATGAGTATAATTATATCGCCTCGAGTATTATCAAATGTCTATTTAAGATGTATTTCCCGCGCAATGACCTAACTCACTTACCATGATACTAGTTTGAAACCACTCTGAAGTACCAAATGCATTTTAAGCAACATTTGTTGAGAAACAATTTTCAGACGAATATGATTTCATGACGGCATGTACTTTTCTGAGCGAATGAAGTGCCAAACTTTTAACACACATATAATATTCCTGTGTATTTTAAAATTTGTATTGCCAAATGGCTTACAGCACTCTTAAGATGAATATAATCTTCAGCACCACATACGTGTTTAACCTACTTTAATTGCCAAACAACGTACCACAATTTTCACAATTAATATATTTTTATTAGTGTCCGCTTAAATTAGTTCTATGGCCAAACGACTTACTACATTCTTTGTATGATGAATATATTTGGTATCTGCGAGTTTCCAGTTTAAGTACATTATTCTAGCCAAATTACCGGCTACATTTTCCGCAAAAATACAATTTTAGACGTGTCAGTTACAAAGGTTTTCGTTGAAAGTTTTACCATGAATTTCAGAGTTTGCCATACGGTTTAGTATTAACTACCTTTGCCTCATGCTTACACCTAAATCTTGCACTTTTGAAAGGCGGAACATAGTTCATTACTAGAGAATATGGAATTTAACTATTTCAAATTCACAACTAATTGGATAGTATCTCATTCATAAATTGTAGAATGTTGATGTGAGATATAAGATGCTACACATAACATTGATAATGACGTAGGCACCATTTTTGATACATCACAATACCCTTTACCTTTTATTTCAGTTTCTACAGCATGTTCTATCCTCTTCAAATCATTAAAACCAAGTTTCATTCTTTCCATGGGCGGAAGTGGTACAGATCGAGGTAATCTATATAGTTCTGGCAAGTCTTTATTATTGAACTTATTTGTTATAGATTGCGAACACAATTTTACATCTGTAAATAGATTAGTTCTTAGTGGAATGTTAGCAAGTATTCGTTGACAATCATTCAGTTTGAAGTATGCACCATTATTAATAAGCAATCTTATCAATTCAGGGTGTCCAATACTATCATTATCACTATCATCATCATCATCATCATCACTATCATCATCAAATAACTGAACAGTAACGCAGTTTAATGGGGTTTTACCCCTGATGTCCTCTACATTTACGTCCTTTTGATTTGGTAATATAAGTTTTAGAAATTTAATATCACAATGCCTTTCAACAGCAATATGAGCTGCAGTCTTCTTTTCTTGATCATCTATGTCAGTATAATTACCTATCTTACTTAATATTTCTTCAACAACAACAGGATATCTTTCATAGTCATAGTAACGCTCAATGTAATAGAACAATGCTGATCGACCGTACTTATCTTTTATATCAGGCTTAGCTCCTGCTTCTAAAAGAGATCTAATAATTTTTGTGTTCTTACGTTGACAAGCCAAGTGGAGTGGTGTATTTCCATGATTATCTTGAACGTTCAAGTTAGGTTTTCTTCTTATAATTTTCTCTAGAACGCTTAAACGGCGATCTTCAGCAGCATAATGCAAAGGTGTTTTCCCTGCATAATTTAGTAGATCAACTCTTGCTTCTGCTTCTAAAAGATATGTAATCATTTCTGGGTTACGATATTTACAAGCCAAGTGGAGTGGTGTATTGCCTTGATTATCTTGCAAGTTCAAGTTCAGTTTTCTTTCTAGAAGTTCTTCTACAACGCTTAAACGGTCCTCTGCAGCGGCAATATGCAAAGGTGTTCTTCCATTAGAATCTTTTAGATCAACTTTTGCTCCAGCTTCTAAAAGACATCTAAAAATTTCTGTTTTCCTATATTCATAAGCCAAGTGGAGTGGTGTATTGCCTTTATTATCTTGCACGTTCAAGTTAGGTTCTCTTTCTATCATTTTTTCTACAATGTTCTTGTGACCATTTTTAATAGCAATATGTATGGGGGTTTCACCTTTTTTATTCCTAGCATTCATACAAGCTCGATTTTCTATTAGGAATTCTGCTACATTCAAATGACCTTTTTCAGCACCCATATGCAATGGTGTATTATCGTCAAATCCACATGTATTAGGATCTAATCCAAATTCAAGGAATGATTTTATAACGTCTGTATGACCACTTAGAGCAGCAACATGTATAGGTTTTTGGCCGTCAACGGATTTAGCATGAAGGTTAGCGCCTTTACCTAAGAGAAATTGTATAACTTCTAATTGACCACCTGATGCAGCGAAGTGCAGTAGCGTATTACCTTCATAACTAGCGTCATTTATATTTATCCCTTTGGTTAGAAGAAATTCTACTACATTTGTGTAACCATTCTCAGCAGCATAATGTATAGGTTTGCGACCATCAATATCTTTAGCATGAATATTAGCACCTTTATTTATAAGATACTGTACAACTTCTAATTGGCCATCTGTTGCAGCAAAGTGCATTGGGGTCCAATCATATTTGTCAGTCACATCAGTGTTTGCTCCTGCTCTAAGAAAAAGCTCTATAATATTTATATGTCCACACTCAGCAGCAATATGGATAGGTCTCCAACCATCAATATCTTCAGCATGAATATTAGCACCTTTATCTAGGAGATGCTGTACGACTTCTAACTGGCCTTCATCTGCAGCAAAGTGCAAAGCTGTCCAACTATCTTTATCAGTCTCATCAACGGTTACTCCCTGATTTAAGAGAAACTGTACAATATGCTTATGACCAGATCGTGCAGCAACATGGATAAGCTTACTCTCGTAATCCTCAGAATTAACTTCAGCTCCCCTTTGTACGAGAGTTTGAACATCTTTATAATTACCTTTTTGTACAGCATCTAGTAATTCTTGATTAATAACAGCATTAATTTTTCTTTTCATTGCCATCTTCCTTGTACCAATTACAAGTTATATAGGTATTTTAAAGTTCCTTTAATACTAGATGCTTGTTATAAGGATATTATGTATAACACATATCAGGAAGAAAATTAATACTTTCTAAATATAGTACTTTTAACGATAAATATAGATGAGAGAACGAGTGAAAATGCCAGTAATTTAGCAAAAGTAGTAAATCGCTCAATGAATAAAAATATAACCTAACTTATATACAAATAGATAGTGTTGCAAGCAGACCACTATCCAAAGGAAAGGTCTAGAAGAATACCAGAAATAACGTGTTCTCAAGTATAATGTACTATATCAGCAATCTAGGTAGTAGGATCACTTGATCGACACAAGTTTCTGCATACGTAACACTTTCCAGTAGCGTAGTATGAAATGCTCGAGATATCTGGTATCTGGCAATGCTGCTATGTTTTTGTGAGAAAAAAGATACAGACACTCCTTATATTGATTCAATTTCTATGCAGTATATCACGGAAAAAGGATTTCAAAACCAAATTTTTTCCTAACATTGCAAAATAAAATGCTCTTATGTCTGTTTGGTTCTAAATTTTATCAAGTTTTAGAGATATGTGAGAAATTCAATCACTTGCGTTAACAAAATGGAACATTCAGGTCAATCTGTGTTAAACATCCTAGAAGAAAATATTTTACACACTTTATTAACCCAACACCTGCGTTGTTTATAAATCTTGCAAATTTGATGATTCTTTCTCTGTCCCTGGAATTGCAGACTGATTCATTTCATCATTGTACGAGCTGAAGTGCCTGAAAAAAGATTGACATTAATAGCAAAAGGGTGAAAACCGTGAATGACTAAAAACAACTACATTTATAATGTTCCGCAACTCGATTCTTTTAGAACTGACATACACGGAACTACACACTCTTGCTGAGCACTTAAATATCAGTAGAATCGAAAAGTTTGGCTATTCAGAACACAGACATCTATAGTACCATGTTTGTATTTACATCATTGTTAGGAATCAACTACATTTTATGTGAGGGTTTAGTAAATTTGTAATGAAACCCTAAAAATGTAACAATTACATAACCAAAATGGAATAAAGTCTAAACTTTCAGATGCTGGAAAGACCCAAGACAATGCCAAGCACAACTAAATTTTTTGCCTATCGCTGAAAGACTTTGTCCGATGTAAGGCTCATTGAGACGCTACATAATTATTAAGATATGGTTTGTACGCGTGTGCTTTCAATATGATAAAAACTTTGGTAAACTTTAATTTTAAATAAAATCCACAAACACCCATACCGGGACGCGAGTCGTGGGCCTAACGCCTTAGACTG
>JAGDQP010058118.1:0-12613 GCA_022664845.1 Lepisma saccharinum
ATGGAAACAGCAATTGTCGTGACACCATAACTTAAACAATCTTAGTAAGGTCTAAGGTTTTTCGCTAAATAGAACTTGAGCGATTGAGAATTTTATTCTTCTTTGTCATGTTTTCGGAGTTCTGTCGTTCTCTTGTAGTGGCAAAGCGTCAGGATTTTCTTGGAACTGTTAGTGAAAACTAAAACTTCAAAATATGATTTAAATTGCTTAATAAAAATCCCAGATCCTAGTACATCTCTCCTAGTAGAAACATCTGACTGATTATTATCGTAGCCAAAGTGTAATTGGCCTGGTAAGAGCCACCACCACTTCAAAATCAATTTGTCAACCTCGTTGGCCTACGTTCGTGGATACCTTCCCTTAATGATGGTAATATTACTACACAATATAAGGGAAACGGATTTGTTCCCTTTTGATGCAAATCGGGATCAGTTTTTTTTAAATATTATAGTACCCTATACAGTTCATATGATTGCTATGAAAAATAAAATAAAAAAACAGAATTGCGAAAAAAAGTTGACATGTGCCGTTTGAAAGTTTGCTCTTCAATTTAGTTTAATAAATGAAGAGTACAGGGAAAGATGCTAATTTTTGTTAACAAAAAATGAGTTCAGTCATAACAAATATAAGACAATGACAGTTAATCGCTAGGATATTTGCAATCCAAAACCACAAACAATCAACAAGATACAACGGTTTTGGAGAAAGTTCGACTTAAAAATACGTTTTACGAGAAATCACTTTTCTTGAAGATCCTGTCTTCTTCAATCAGGAGCGTATTCTGTGGACTATCTAGGCTAGCATCGCAGCCTAAGCTTGTGAACAAATATTTTCATCTGCAGAAATAAAATTAATTTACATGAATGGGAGACCAGAACACCTATCATCATCATCATCATCATCATAATCATCATCATCATCATCATCATCAATACTATGTGAGACCTCCATACTCTCTTTCTGCTTATTTCTTTCGATAGAGGTAGCCCAAGCTATGAATCAAGAATACGCCACTGCTTCTTTTCCTTTACTCTTCAAATATTATAAGCTTGTTAAGCTAGTCCAAATCTTTCTTCGACTTCGGATCAAGAAAGTAAGATTGATACTTGATTTCATTATTTATAATTCTCTATGTTGAAGCTTAAAATATGAGACTATTCAGGGTTAAGGACATAACAAAGGTAAATACTTAACGCTTCAAGAAACAAAGATGATTTAACAGTTTTAACTCTCTAACAGAGCCTTCCTGAGAACGAAACTAAAATTTCGACACAATTGAGAATAGTCGTAAGCATTGTGAGTTTAAATATCAGCTGTGATTAAACTTTCGCTATTTTAAAAAATCCCACATTACTCCCAATTAGAAGGAACAGTTCTTGAAAACTAATACTACATAATCACCAGTCAGCTAGATAAACAAAATCACCCCAACCCATTTATAATCACGTTGACATCTGTCAAGATACAGCAAATCTATCCAATTAAAAATGTATGTACATTGTACACAAACAATAAAATATTTAAAAAAATCAATGAGGGAAAAAATAATTTTCCTAATTTTAACACATGCCAATGTGATTGACAAAGCGTGAGGTGGTTTTGTTTGTTTAGGTGGCTTGTGTTTGTGTAGTAAGAGAGTTTTCAAGGGTTGTTCCTTTTCATTGGGAGTAGGCTGTGAAAGTTTGTTCTCCCGGTTTTGTAATTCACATCGTTTGTGATTATTTTCAGTTGAAAAAGAGTGTTTAGTTCAAGCCTGAGGAAGATTGAGATAGTTGAAACATATTAGTTTTTTTCCTTACGTTTGGTTAGCCTTGTCCGCTTATTTTAATATGTAGCTTAATTGATACAATGTCTTAGTGTAATTATATTCGACGTTATGAGCAGCGTGAAGTTTAATCAATGTTTTGTCAATTGCAACATGCTATATTGAAATTGCATGAGGATTGAACTACCAATATAGTCGAAGATGAAAACCCAACGTCCTCGCACTTGACTGCATTCATAGAGGATGCTTTGTATCAGGAGATTTCATGAAAAGATCAAAATATAAACGTCCGTCAGACAAAAATAGTGCTGATGAAATTAATCTTAAGCTCAGAACTTAATAATTATACACATCACATTGAGCAGTATCAGTGTTGTGCAATGGTAGATGATAAGGATACTTTTTTAATAATTAAAAAGCTAGGGTAGCTGACAAATTGACAAATTGACTGGCACATGTCCAAAGTGCTGGCTGCCAGCTTGCACTCGAGCGGCCATTTTCAAATGCTAATGAGGGAGTGCAGTGCCTTGTTAGTCAAAGTATGCACAAAGCAATAGGTAGCACAAGTTGCACTCTTGGGCATTACTCTGAACAGTTAGTCAGCCTTCTATCCGAGTGGTCGGCTGTTATTATTCTTGGAATTTGACTGTCAATATATGGGACTTGAGCTGTGGAATTTTAACGCTTATCACACTATGGATTAAAAAGTACTCTCGACGAATTTAGGTCAATCGTCAAGAAGAGAAGAGAAAATATTACACAGTCAATGTATTTCCCGTTCCCCTTAAACAGTACTGTTTTAGTACACAAGTTAATGTTTCTTCATCAACAAAGAAACTACGTTTGAATCTTTTACAGCAATTGAACGACATTTCTGTTTGGGATTACTTTCAATTATAATGTTTGTAGCAACTGACATTTGGTTATATTTATCAATGGTGGTTGTTTCAAGGTTTCTTATCGTTCGGGAATTTTGCCTTTTCATGACTAAGACTGTTTAATAAACGATTTCTCGTTACATATTTTTCGCCCTCTTGGAGTTCCTTTCCATGTTTAATACCAAAAGGTAACATGTCCACGAGTTGCCATCAAAAGGGAACATGCCCAAATTAAATATGGCGAAATCTGTTTTCGTAATGTTCACGCAACATGTAATATTGTCGGCCAATATTGTCAGAAACTCTAAATAAAATATTCGATCATTCGCAAAATCATTGTGATCAACCTCACAAAGAAATACGTTTTTCACGCCTCCTGTAAAAAATTTCCGTTACTGGACATGTGCCCTTTCGAAAATAAGCTCCTCAGTTAATCTTTAAGTCAAAAGCATTTACATTTGGAAACCTTCTCAACTCATTTGTCAGACACCGACTTTTCATTTTTTTCATCAGCCCCTGCAGCTTCATGAATTAAAGTCGTCACATCAGCAACATAATCAAATTATTAAGAAAATAAATCAGCCACATCCACTTTTATTATAATACACAAATGTTGAAACATGGCTAAATCAAGTATTCATGTTTTACGTGGTAAATACATAACTGTTAGCGTATCAAGAGTGATTCACAGCATCTCCATTTTAAGTCAAATTCATGTCACGCTGAACTGGCACATTTTCATCTTCACATAGTGTTGTGTGTTTATTGAACTTTATATACAGATATTATTTTTCTGAATGGTAGTACAGAAGGTCATCTTTGTAGGGTTTTACGTGTTCACCAGATGGTCGATAGAGGAATAAAAGATTGATGGGTATTAGCACCCTCGCCGCCGGGACCTCCACTCAGTGACTTCCCTCTTCCCCTAACTCACGCTGGTCTCGTTGGTCTCCTTCATGAAGATTATGGAACAAGCAGAAGATGCTAATTTCCTTAGAGAGAGAGAAAAAAATACATCTTTCTTTAATTAAAGTAACTGTCAAATACACAGAAGTAAGAAAACTTTTAGAAGACCATTTTGAATTATTAAAAAACTTAGTGTCAAAGACTACTAAGTCCGTATTGTCAATAAGGACATTGTTAATGAGAAAACAGTAATCACATCCTTAATGATTTGTGTGCGTTAGTCGTCTGTATCCCTACACTGCAAAAAATAGCTGTGTTAATTCAACACAATGCGGTGTCCCAGCGTGACTATCACTTTTGTGTGTTAAATTAACACAACACACGGTGTTGATTTCGGCAATGGGAGAAAAAGTTACGGCTGCAGCTAGACTTGAACATACGTTGCTCAGTTAGAAATCATGCGTCTTACTGAGTTTGCTAAATCGTCAGACGAAAGGAGTACTAGATTGAAACACTTTAGATTATAAAAAAAATGTTGCTGAACCCCAAACACAAACAAAGTTACTCTCACGGCTTATGCCATGATTTAATCACTTTACCGTTGGTCAATTACGGATCACAATCCCCATTTATTGAGAATATGTTCTATTTGTATGAAAGCAAGCGCAGCATTTCACATCTTGTTACGTTAAGAAAGCAGTAATGCTGCTCAAGTGTTTGGCTGTCGCCATCTTGCTTGCTTTCATAGAAATAGAATGTTCTGAATGAATGGGAATTCTGGTTCTCAATTGACAAATAGGAAGTGATCAAACCCTGGGATAAGTCGTGTAAGTAACTTAGGTTGTTTTTGCGAGTTCGGCAACATATGTTTGATCCCACACATTGTTTAAATCTGTAGTGTAATCGTTTAATTCAAATGTTGTTCATAAATATTGTTTGCATCTAGTACTTTTTCTGTCTGGCGATTTAGCAGTCAGTTCCTGCCTGGCGTTAGAAGCGCGAGGTTGGGATGGTCTGGAGCTGCAGTGTGCAGGTGTAAGAGGGCACTGTAGTGAACAGAGTGGGACAATCAATTACACGTAAGCATACTTTGCAAATCGATTTACATAATATAAATGTGAAATTGGACTTACTAGAAGTACATGAAGCAATTAGATGGGATTTTGGTTTAGAAGTACATGAGGTGGAATCGCTTGAACCAGATTTTTATTATCGTAAGATATTCATACGCTGTATCAATCAACAAGTAGTTGAACGCACATTGGAACATTGTCAAGGACAACTACGATATTATTCGGATTCGGAGACATTCATTTTAACTGTGTCGATTGCAAAAAATACAACGATTGTGTCTTTTTGGGTTGTACCGACTGAAGTTAGTGATGTAGTGCTGAAACAATATCTTAGTTCTTATGGAGTGATCACAAAAATCTTACGTGTGCGTTACCCATCTAACCTCTACCCCTTTCCAGTTTATTCGGGTAAGTGTGTAGTACATTTTTCACATGTGGTACGCCAAATTCCGATGTATTTAACTATTAATGGATTTAAAATCCAGTCCCATATTCAAAATCAACCACAAATTAGAGAAGTTATTGCAGAACCAGCAGCAGGACAACCCACCCCCAGGTCTGCCCCTGACACGGCACCATCTCCTCACTTAGATGCAATTAATTTTCCACCACTTGTTAATCCAGAAATTACTAAGGTGACTGATAAAATAGTCTAGTGGCAACCCTGATACGCAAAGGGAGAGTGAATTGGATTGAAAGGGCATTCTGCCTGAACAGCTGAGTGCTACGTCATCCACGTCTTGGGAGGTACAAGTATCAGCAGGAGACAAGGACCAAGGTCACGGCCCCACAGCACAGTTTTTCGAGGCGGAAGTAAGGGACACGATAGAACAAAAGGTGGAACAAGATAACGTGTGTGGTGAATCCACTTGTGTCTTTGAAGTGCCCCTACTGGCGTCTGAAATAAAAAAAATAGTGGTGTGCATGTATGCAGTCCAGTAGTTCTGACCCCTAGTGCTAGTAGTGTCGTATTGCGGGAGCAAGTGTTAGGTTCTCAGGTAGCTGAACCTCCACCCCCACCAGTGGGGAAGTGTATTTAGAAGTATCTTTAGAAGACGACATTGAAAAAGGTGCAAGTGGTAAACGAGGAAAGAGTGTCAAGAGTGGTTCTGAGGGAGCGGATACGCCCTTGTCTCGTAGTAAATTGAGAGCGCAGAAGAAAGCAAAACTCAAAGGATCTGTGACTACGGTGTTAACTCGATCCCAATCTTCGAGACCGTCCAGTGGGGAGTCAGCGCAACAACTATTGGATGCGGAACAAGTAAGCACAGATAGCTAAAATCTGGTGCCATTATTCAGGTATGGCTTTCCTTCTTAATTGATTTTGAAGTGCTTATTTTGACATCATGTTATTTTGGTCAATTGTGTGGACATTTATGACGGCCCTCTCGATGCCAACCTCTCTGGGCATTAGCACCTTTAATGTAAGCAAGGCGTTTAATGCCCAGAAAAGAGACAGTTTTGTGCAATGTCTTCGACAACGTGTCATACAAGTGGCAGCAATTCAAGAAGGCCCTAACTCTCAATGGTCCATTCCATTTTATAACACACTTTTCAATTATGACATTGAATCAAAAACTTGCACGAGTGTTTTTGTCCGACAAGATCTCGAATATTCGAATGTTTTCTTGCATCCGAGTGGCAGAATGATTTCATTCACAGTGGCCAATTTAGCGTTTATCTGTTTTTATGCCCACAGCGGGACTCATAATAAACGGATACGAGAGCATTATTTTTGTAACGTGTTGGCGCCGGAAATTCAACGCTTACATAATTATCATATAGTGATAATGGCGGATTTGAACGCCACAAGGCACCTAAAGGATAGTACCTTAAGGTCTAATTTGAGTACGGCATTAAAGACACTCTATACGCAATTTCAGTTAGCAGATGTGTGGGAATGGAAATTCCCGGCGGATAGTGGCCACACGTATTATTATGCACAGGGCTCATCGCGTATTGATGTGCTTTACGTCTCGTCATCGCTACAGCATGTACAGAGTGTCCAGAAAGAGTGGCTGGATTTCTCTGATCATCAATTTCTTTATATGAAATTACGTAGTGGAATTAAAACTCATTTACACTTTTCTCCGAATTGGAACTGTCCGACCCACATATGTTAACATTCGGATTATGAATTATTAATTACGAATATATGGAATTATGTTATCACGCAAGCTCGTTTTACGACCAACCTTCAACGTTGGTGGCTGGACTTTAAAAGGAAAGTGAAATACGAGTCCATTGCATATGTGAAACAAAAAATGAACATCTGCGATTGGCGCAGGAAAACTATTATGGTTTATTGCAAAATTATAGTGAATTAGTGAAAACGGATTCAAAATGGTTACCTTATTTAAAACAAACACAAAGCCAACTTAGGAGAATTTATACTCATATAACACGACCTAATGTACTTAAAGCTAAGTTAGCACATGTGGGAATTCATGAGAATTCGACTTTTGTGCACACGATATCGGAGAGAAAAAATGCCAACAAACAAATGCTTAATCGTTTTATTGATGTTAACGGTAATACCTTTGTTGGAACACAAATATATAAGGCGCTACGCGAGCATTATAAAACCTTTTTTAAAAGGCAACCGATCCAGTGGAATGAATTGACCGTTCCCCAACCGGATTGGCATGTATTGACAGATAGGCAAAATAAAATTCTTGCCGCGCCTTTTACTGAACAGGAACTTTCGGATGCCCTGGATTTGATGAAATCTGAGGTATCGCAAGGGCCAGATGGGCTAGGTCCTTGTTTTTATAAAAAATTAAGCATTTGTTGTTACCAATGTTAACTCGATTATTTAGCCAGTTTTTACAGGCGAGGCCGTTTACTATTGATTTTGCAGCAGCAATCGCCATTTTGATTCCAAAAAAAGGTAACTCAAGTGCACTCACTAATTTGCGTTTAATTTCCTTGTTAAATACGGATTGTAAATTGTTGACCAAAATTATTATGCGCAGACTCCAGCCCTTTATGTCAAGTTTATTAGATGAAAGTCAAGGGGGAGTGGCAAACACGAAATCGTTACATGTCCTGTTAGCGAACCTGCGCGAATTGATTAGGGCAGCACAACTCAATCTGGTACCAAATTTACTAGACTGATTATACGAATTCTTTTCCGTCCTTGAATATTGAATATTTGTTTCATTTGCTGCAGAGTTTAAAATTTCCATTCAATCTTGTCACTTTGCTGCGGCAATTATATGAAGTCAGGACATTTCGTTTACCAATTAACAAAATACTTATGCCGGAATTTCGTATGGAGAGGGGTCTGAACCAGGGGAATCCGTTAGCTCCATATTTATTTCATCTTGTACAAAATATCCTTAGTATGTGCGGTTAAGCGGCGTATACAAGGGGTTATGTTAAATAATGTACCTCTAAAAGCTATTGTATACGTGGACGACGCGATTTGGATAGCGAAGGATACACAGGACATAGAGGCTATATTAGATGTTGTGGCGGTTGGGTTTGGTTCGAAAGCGAGTAGAATTGTTGAATATGAGTAATTGTCCGGTACGGAAACTCTGCGCGATGCTAAGATACCTTTGCAGTAAAATATTTGATTAAGAAGCACTCTATCTTTACTTGAGTGAGATTTAACTAGGTCGTATTGAATGAAACAAATATTTATAATTTTGGCGATGATTACAAAATGTTATCTTGAACTTCTTTATTCTCGAGATTCATATACACTGAAGATACATCCCTTTCCGAATACTTGTATGTAGTTTGTTGGATACGAATACTATTAATGTATTACTTCTTCTTGCACTCAGTCTTTAATAATCTTTGCAATATATTTATTGAACACCTCTTCTTAATTCAAAATAACGCACTCAGTTCACTAATAAAGCGATATATGTTTGTCACTAGTATGAATTCTCAGGTATATATTAGAGTTCCTTTTATGACAAATACTTGCTAGTATGTGTTCTCATAGTGTGTGTGAGATAATTAAAATATTGATAGATATACAATTGAAGATTAAAAGATTAATAGAAATTTTATATGAAGATGAAATGGATGTTACGATCGTAATAGATATAACTATATAGAGAATACTGTTTTTGAAGAACTAACCTATTCTGTATGGAATAGTCAATTTCAGAGAAAGTTCTATCTGTGTGAAACGTAATAAGGTTTTCCTCGTAACTGTATCTTGTAATGGCTTTTCACATGAACGGTACTTATTCATTAAGTTCGATCCGTACTAGATGTCTTCCTGCGGATATCTCTATCGTACAATCATTCTAGGTCAGTCTGGATTCACTACTCACGAAACGTAGTTTAATTACTCAATACTGTCCAAATAATACTCTCCTTAACACTTTTGATAGTAATGGCATACACTCTTACTGTTCAGTCTGAAGTCTGTTCCTACTACAACTTCTAGATACTTAACTGCTGCGATGAACTTTAGCTTACTAATTTTACACTTCTTCTCTTTGTAAATTACTTCTTTAATAAAAGCAAACTGAACGTTTTTATTTTATCATAAATTCAGTTCTTGCATATGCATCCTATCCCGGTCTATCGGATGGTTCTTATACATATGTCACCTATCCCAATATAATGGAGATGAGAACGGAAACACTGACAATCGAAATCCCTGCTTAATGGGCCTCCAAACATATGCTGACGTCACTCTCCCGCTTCCTCGGTTCGGACGTAATACCTGTATCATACGATGAGAACCCTGCTGTTGACATGCCCAAACACTCCAACGATTTACTGACGCTGAGGGGGCTACAGTCAACACACAAGAATCAATTCAGGGCTCGAATGGCAAAGCACGGAGCTAGAAGCAATCCGGGAATTACAGCCTGCCAAGCGCAAGTCTCCCAAAATAGGTATAAAAGCTTACGACGAGCTTTAAAAAATACCTTGGTTGTTCTGTTGACTTGAGTTTTTTTTGCTAGCCGCGGCTAGCTCCCCCAAAGGGCTACACCCTCTATATGGGAAGGGAAGTTAAGCTGAACTAGGTAAGGATATTGGAAAGTGGATGGGCTAAGTGGGTTTATTGTATCTGTAAACTGTATTTTATTTTTCCATTATCTGGTCATTATGAGTTTTCCTCATAATCATTCATATAGGTGGGGAAGAAATCAGATCTGGATTAGGTTGGTGATGTGATGAAGGTGAGGTGCACTAGACGTCACAACATTTTGGCACAATTAAAGACAAATGATTGATATTCTTCTGGTCTAGGAGCTACTCTAGACCGTGATGGAGACAGGTGAAAGCTCTGTTAGTTTAAGATGGTTACTGTGCAATATATGAAGGCGAGAGGTGATGTGAAAGATCGAATGAGCAAAGTTGACGAATAAATGCTTCTTCTGGGTCATCCAGTGGTAATGTATAGTGGTAGATGGTGAGGAGTGTTGAGAGTGGTGTATTGTTATTGTTCTGTATGTTGTCGTTTTGTTGTGTTTGGATTATGTTGGTAAGTAAAGGATGTTGCGTGTCATAGCGCTGCCTTATGTATTTTAGACGTAGTGTTTCCAGATGATAAAGCAGATGAGGAAAATTTATTCTGTGGTAAAGTTCGCGGATGGGACTGGGTAATTTTACTCTGTAGGCAATGCGAAGGGCGTGTCTTTCTAGGATTTGTAGTTTCTTGTAGACGTCATGGGATGCGTTAATCCAAGCAGTAAAACCGTATGTCAACACTGGTCGGAGAAATGCTTTATATGTATTAATAACTGAGCTAACTTTGAGTCCCCATGTTGTTCCGGTCAGTCTTTTAAGGAGATTTAGTCAGTTTCTGGCTTTTGTAATGACGGTCTGCAAGTGTGGGAGCCATGTAAGATGTTTGTCAAAATCGATGCCTAGGTAAGTGACCTGATTTGATGGTTTGATGCGTGCGTGTAGGACAGTGAGATTCAGATTCTCGGGGTTACGTCGAACTCTAGATCTGCATTTTGGGGGGAGAAAGATGATAGTGTGAGTTTTAGTGGAGTTTATTGTGAGACCCCATTTACTGCACCACGAGGTGAAGGAGTTGATTGCTTCGTTCATTGTCCTATTGATGTGTTGAATTGCGGTACTCAGGGCGAGAAAAGCGGTGTCGTCTGCGTATTGGAAAACTTGTATATTCTGAGGAAGGGGAGGGAGGTCTGCAACGAAAAGCATGTAAAGGCGTGGTGAGAGGGATGATCCTTGTGGTACACCGCAATGTAGGAAGATGGGATGAGATAGACTATTATTGATGCTGATATAGGCGAGTCGGGAAGAGATGAAGTTGAAAATGAAACGAAGATAAGTGATAGGGAGATGAAAGAACTGTAGTTTGTAAAGAAGTGCTCTATGCCATACTTTGTCAAATGCTTTTTCTAAATCGAAGAGGGTTAAACAGGAAGGAAGGGATTTGTTGTAGTGGATAGTTATTTGGTTGGTGAGCCGAAGGAGTTGGTCGGTGATGCTAAAGTTTGGTCGGAAACCGGCTTGATGTAGAGGGAGAAGGTTATGGATTTGTAAATGGTCATGGAGGCGTTTTACAAGGATTTTTTCAAGGGTTTTACTGAGGCATGGGGTTAGCTGTATTGGTCTATAGGAAGAAACGGAATTTGGAGTTTTTTTTTAGGTTTTAGGAACATTAAGGTTTTCTAGGTTTTCCATTCGGGTGGGATGTAGCCGGTTCGGAGGATGAAGGTATATATTGTGGCTAGAAGATGGAGGAGAACAAGTGGGGATTCCTTGAGCTGACGATAGGTGATTTTGTCATGACCCGGAGCGGAGTTTCGTTTGTTATTAATGGCATGGATGATGTCCTCAGGGGTGATGGGAGTTGTCAGTGGGTGGTCAGGAAGTGTGTGATTTTTATTTGGTTGTAGATGAGGAGAAGAGATGTTAATTCTGTCTGCAGGATTTTGTCGGAATGGATTGAAAGGAACCTGAGGGGTGAAAATTTCTTGTAAATAGTCTGCGAATGCATCGACTTTTTCTTTGTCAGTATGAAGTGCTTCGTCGTGGTGCAGTAAGGGATAATGTGGTTTGGTGTATTTGCCTGTAAGTGTATTAAAACGTTTCCAGAATTTAGTGGGATGTGTATTGTTAGCTAGATTATTGCAGGTTTTTATCCATTGCCTGAGTCTGTAAGCCTTCAAATAATTGCGTACTGTTCTTTGGAGTTGTCTGTGGAGTCTTAGGGATTCTGGATTACGAGTACTTTGGTAGTCTTGATATAGTTCTCTTGAACGTTTGATGAGGGGTAAGTATTGTGGTGGTAAGCTAGGTCTGAAATTGTGAACTTTGGTAGTTTGGATGTATTTCTCTGATGCATCTTGGAGTGATGTCGTGATTTGGTCTAGTCTATGATGAAGCTCGGTTTCGCTTTCTGGTGTTGTCAGGGTTTCAACTTGTGATTCTAGGTATTGTCTATAGCTGTTCCAGTCGGCGCGATCAAAGCGTAGCATGATTCTTGTTTGCGTATGGCACGTTCGGTCAGTATAATTTGGAGATTGTACTGAAAGTTTAATCGGTGCATGATCGCTGCCTATTAGATCTAGTACGTCAAAGGTGCATCTATGACTGAGGTTGGTTGAGGTTATGACTACGTCTGGAGTGGTATTGGAACATGGTCTGCTTGGTTTAGGGATGGGGTAAATTGTTCCTGTGGTTTGTAAAGTTATGAAATCTTTGAAGTCTTGCTTTTCGTGATCAGGTCGGCTGTGTATGTTTATGTCGGCCATAATTACGTAGGTTCTGAAGTGGTTTGAGATGTAAGTAAAGAATGAGTTGGGAATGGAATGTCCAGGTCTTACATAAATTGTAGCGAGAGTGATATATATCTGTTTATAGTATAAGGTAGTAATGAGGTATTCAGGTAGATTTGGCGTGTTTACAGTGTATTGACGGTTGGCTATTTTTGGCGAAAATCCTATGGCGACACCTCCGTTTGCTCGCTGTGCTGGTATCGTACTATCGAGACGAAGTATAGTGAAACGTGATATTTTGCAAGTGTCCTTTAGTTT
>JAGDQP010058119.1:772-12613 GCA_022664845.1 Lepisma saccharinum
TGGTTTGATACAAGAAGATTATATTTCACGTCTAGTAAAATTAATACATTTTCATGAAAAGGTACGACATTTGATATTTCGTCCTCAATATTCTTAAAATTAGCTAAAGATGGTCTATAAACACATGCTATTAGAAGTTTGTTATTTCCTAACAAACATTCCAGAATAATGTATTCCGTGCTGAAGCTGCATTCATTCTGCGACTTGGCAAGTACTTTGACATTCAATTGTTCCCTCCAGTAGATTCCAACTCCACCGGCACGTAAACCGTGTCTATCGTTTCTGAGAAATTTAAAACCGGATAAATGGCAGAGGGTGTCAGGGAGGGTCAGCTTCGCAAAGGTTTCTGATACCAAAAGCATGTGTATATTTGGTTGTGCTGAAAATATAACTTCAAATTCTGTGAAGTGCCACAACAAGCTTTCTGCATTTATATGGGCAACATTGAATGTGCCCTGAGGGCGCTTGGACAATTCTGTTTTCAGTAACTCAGCTGTGGTCACTGACTGAAGAGACAAAGCAAAGGGCGAGGGAGGGAGGGATGAAGACGCATGGTGCGAGGTGAAAGAAAAGGGTGAAATACTTTCACCAGAACAAAAATTGGAAAAGAAATAGAGTTTTGTTAAATAATCATCCCTAAGTTTGTCCGGTGTAAAGAGGCTAATTTGGTTTCTACCAGAGACATCAACTTGCAAATATTCAATTTATGTGCAAAAGGGCTATGTGTTTCCGTATTTAACGCTCGTCAACTCTAAGTTCTATTTTGAAAGAGGACAGATCGTTTATTAGAATATCATTATTCATGTATATCAAATAAACAAGAGAATAGTAGTTTGATTCTTATCCATCATGCAGACAAGTAGCTCCCTTTATTTTGTAAAATAATGTGGAAATTAGTATGTGACTCTTTTTTCCAGTTAGGAAAAGAGGTTTCGGTAAATGCATGCAAAGTGTAAAGGAATTTTAAGTTTAGAGGCAATGTTTAGACAAACAACAAATGTTTCCAAATTTACCGCGTCCTCAGAAGATAAAGGTATAATACGAAAACGTAAATTCAATATGGTGGACGCATACGTGTTTCGATGTTTTTCTTTTCAAATTAGGCTCGATTCTTGGATATCTCTCAAGCCTTTTCGTGAATAAAACATTTACGACTTCACTTTGTTTCAAGCTTCATTTCATTCGTATACCATTCTTAGTTTAAAGTCGAAGGAAGGATATAATGCCTTCGTTACATTCTGAATCAGAAAACATTTAACACATTTTTTCTCTCTCCGTTTCAAATCCGCGCTGACTTTATTTTCTCGGTGTTATTAAATAATGTCTCTCATTCATCGTGCTCGCTAGTCAGCATATTCCGCGTTATTCATTAAAGCGTTTGTATCATACGTTTTCTTCTGCAGTTATACTTTAGTTTCATTTTATACGCGGTTTCATTGTTTTCTACAGTGAATGCGGCTCCCATCCAAGATGGCTACCCCATTACTTTCGCAAGCACTCTTCGACGGTCGCAGAGCTTTTTCAAGACTCCTAACGTTTTCCGGACAAAAGGCATCCCTCATTGGTTGATTTTTTCAGAATTACGAGAATTTCGAAGTCCAGATTGCCTGGACACCTGAAAAAAAGTTCGCGCAACTTCCGATTTGTTTCTCAGACACTGCCTTAGATCTTTATAATCTTTTACAAATTTACCCCACGTTTGGTACCCAAACGTACGAGCAAGTTAAAACAACGTATTCAGATAAATTTCATACCATGTATACCCCGCAAGAAATCGAACATCTAGTTTGAACAAGCACTCAGAAACCCATTGAAAATCCATTAGCGTACGGCATAGGCAAAGGCTCATTTTTAAAACCTCCACCCGCTTTCAGAAGCCAATCTCATAGATTATATTATGCAAGGTTTTAATACGTCTAGTTTGTAAGACGTACTTCATGCAAAACATTACTACCATACAACAGTTACTTACAACTCTCCAGGTCATCGATCGCAAAAAGCTTCAGTGTTTTTAAGACGGCACGAAGAAGTTCATAAATTTCATAAGATGACACAGAAGGCACCCCTGTAACCCCGTTCGATTCTCCCCCATCTGCACCCAAATTCTAATTTTCATGATACCAATCCGGACATTCAGAAACTTCGCGCCGCCATGACAGAATTGCAGACGACACTAATTCGTCAATCAGGACATCTAGACCCTTCAGGTCATTCTCAACCGCAACCAATTTTAGTAAATTCCATTCGTGATCCAATGTCTAATCTCACGTTACGTTTACAGCAGGTAAACGATGTCGATAAATGGCTTAACTTTTATTCCGACATACCGGCCTCGTATTTTGACAACAATGATGCTTCTTTGCCATCTTTTACTTACGCCCTTACGGAAATTACTGATTTACAAAAAAAGTGTTGATTCGTTGAAATCAACCTTTTCCGCAAGGATTTCGTGCTTGGTTACTGGACAAGCCCAACAACACCCGAACCAAGAGCACTTTAATTTTCGGTTAACTTCCTCGGTCGAACCGTCAAGCTTTTTAACCTGTCAATCCGACAAGAGGAGATATACCAAATGGAATGGTATGAGTTCTGGAATGGAATGGAATCCATCCCATGCCGGAGGCAACTCAAGTTTTCATTGAAATCTTTCCTAAAGACAAACTCCCTACCTAGTCGAATTTCTTCTTAACATTATGGGTACGCTAACGAATTTCAAGATCCCAACAGCGCTGATCAAACTGATTTAGATCCTTGTGTTTGCAGTAATTATTTTTGTAGTAACCACAATGTGCAGTTCTTCGCCTCTCTTTACTCCAGTTTCATGTGCAAAATAAATCCTCCATTCCCGCAGGCTCGTTCCCCATTATCTGTTTAAGTTCCCTTAATATGAGGACAACCTCTATTTTCTCCATACACTTATTGTCAAGCAACATGGCTTATCTCGTCTCGACACTGCGTCTCAATTACTGATTATAGATTATCGATTGGTTCAAAAAAAATTGAGGCTTACCAAGCGTCATACTGGAAATCGTCAGAAAATGTTGGAATGCCTTGAAAAAATATGTACTCTGCTCTTTAATATTACAGGTATATTCTACTTATTTCCTTCCCCCCTTAGAAAAACTGTTTATAAATATGAGTGCAATGTGTAATCTTAATACTGATGCTGTGTAGCTGGCACCAATATTTATGTTCACTTATTCTCAATGCATGTGGAAATATGATTTACTAACTTGTGTCAGTAATTTAATTAATAAATATGAAGTCAAACATCTGATTATGGCGGTGACAGGGATTAACCTCTTGAAACATGCTAATTTGGTTGGTTATTTAAATTTATGACGATTCAAAGTGAGTAGTTACTACGAGATTGTATCTGACAGCAATACTGATTAAGTTTATATTCTTAAAGCAAATCCATATTTTCCTAATACTTTCTATGTTTCGATTCATTTCTCTTTCAATACTATCTTTCTGCGAAATGGTGTAAAGTACATAATTAATTTGCTTATGGTTCAATTATTAAAATTTCGCGGCAGGTGTTACACATTTTGATAGGTCTGCAAAATGTGAGTCAGACAGGGAGCGCAGAACAACTTCTGGTGTAAACAAAAGATTAAAAATGCATATTCAAATTCGTAGTCTTCAAAGGTGGAACAGATGATACTGACAACCGGTCTCTGAGTTGGGGTAAGGGAACAAGAGTTCAACCCAACTCCTAGCGGCTTCGTCTTTGTTTGTTTACTTCGTAAGTCATAGATGTAAACGACGGAGTTCCGTTTTGGATTTGAGCAGTGAAAACTTTTATAGATATACTTTTAACCTTTATTTATTATCTAACTTCCATGGGAATCTATTAACTCCATTGACGCAGTCGGTTTATATAATATTTTGCTCTCTCTCTCTCTCTCTCTCTCTCTCTCTCTCATCTCCATCCTATACCAGTGGTTTCTCTGATAGTTTTCTTCTACGTTTACTCACCTCATCTGACCTCTATATGAAGTATTTTCAACATAAGTTTTATCTTGTTAGACTTTTGATTTCCACTTCTAGTGTTGTCAAAGGCTGCAGCTCCGTTTAATTCACCTTTTCCGAGATGACATGAGTTGAGCTCGTTGTTTGTGTACTTTCTTCTATTTTTCCGTTTGACTTTCACGCTTGTTTTCTCCCTTAAATGAAATATATGATATTACTCGAAATTTCCATACTTAAATGTTGAATCTGGCCCAGCTGAAGTAGTCATTGGGATAGTAAGCCTCGCTTGTGCGTTATATTGTAGCACGGCAATCTGGGGTTTCAGTTTGGTCTCGGAAATGCTGTCGCCCAGGCTGTGTGTTACAACATTAAGTGGCTACTCAGCCTATGGATTTTACTGTTGCCCGAGAAATTTCTGATTGCGAGTTGAGTTTCTATGGTACAGGGTGTGCTGGCAGTTGCATGTCAATATTAATGCTGTATGTATCGATGCGTCTGTGATATTTACGGAGTAGGATCCCATGTAGAATAAAAGGTTGATACCTATTACTGAAATGTCTAGTTACTGGCAGTTGAATGTGCAACTACATTTCTACTCGTTTCGTCCTTCTGGTTGGTGTTTCTCTTTCCTTTTATCTTTCTCTATCAGCTTGGTTAAAGGGTAAATCTTGATTTTTTTATTTGATATCTTTAACAATTTTTTTTATTTTTTTCTTATCTTGTACTGTTTCTTTCTGTGATTTAACTTAAAGGTACAATGTGGGTAAATCATTAGTGCTGAATGATGATGGCTGTTTTATTTCAGATTTGGATAAAATGATATTTAGATGTAAGAACATGATTAATTATAAATAAATTGTTTATTAAAAGCGCCACAAGGAGGTTGAGTTATTTCTTGTCCTACGCTGTCTCATGTTGGCGAAGGGAGGTACTGGTGTTCCCTTGTGTTATTCATAATTGTGTATATATATATAAAGCAAATGACTGTATTTAAGTGTATGTTTTTGTGGATAAATTGTAAGCCCGGACATGGTCCGATTGCATCCCGTGCGCCTGATGGTGTGCGAGAGGAATGTGAAAGACCTCGCTGCGTGATATGATAGGTACTCGGGATTGTATCATCCCTAGTATCAGCACATCTCGCGTTTCATGTACGCGAGTCTGAAAAACAGAGAGGGTCTATGGTACTGCAAAATCTGCTTGGCTGAATCGTCTGAATTATTGGGCGAGCTTCCTGAAGTTTTGTACTCCGAGGAAGCTTCGGAAACTGATGTGACAGTTGATCCTACATTAGGCATCACTGAAAAAATGAGTGCCAAAATAGAGGTTTAAATTAAGAGCTAGCTTGCAGCTTAATTTGATCTTCAAATTAAGAGCGAACATGTTGATAGAAAGAGCAAAATTGAAGATGGACTTAATATTACAGAAACTCAAATAAAGGGACCTCGCTTGTAAGCTCCCTGCGAGAGGTAAAATAATTAAGTCTCTTCAGGGATCCATGGATACATGCGTTAGTAAATTAACTGTGGAGTTACTAAGAACTAAGTTTAGGGTTAACAAGTTTACTTCTAACGTCGCTATTGTATATAAACACACACAGTAAATTGTTCACGTTGTACAAATAACATACCTCAAGTTATACACGCAACTAAAAGGAGTGGACAGTGGTTTTGAGGCTGATTTGAAGGAGTTCTGTCACGAAAAATTTCACTAAGAAATTTCTTAAGATTGAAATTTTGGGAAAATTACAGGTTTCTTCATCTGATGTGGAATTCCACAAAGTAGGGGATCGATCTGGTGCTAAGAACATAACCACCTTGTCCTTCCCAGTGTAATTTGGAATTAGGAGCAGAATTAATAACAACTACTACGATAATTTCAACCCTAGTGGCATATACTAGAGTGACCCCAAGCTGTAGTATTGCAAGGCGTTTTGGTCCGACTAATAGACAGAATCATGGGTTCAATTTCTCTGTACCACCAATGCTGGGCAAGGTTTCATTTTGGGTACTCCACCTTCATCTGTTTGCTCGTCAATGGATAAAAATAAAACTGTTCCGTCTGAACGTGTTCGATTTGTTGATAGTGTTGATCAGCCTGTCAACTACGAAAGCTTGAGTGGTCCTGTAGCATCTCCGTTACTTCCTCCTAGTAACAAAGTTGTTCAAGATAGTACGACGATATCTTATCCTTGGAACCTAGGAGATGGAGCCCGTTTCCCTACATTTGCAGGTCAATTTCTCAAGTTCCAGAAATTCTTAAAGAACATGGAGAAAAATTTTAACTTAATAAAGCTATCAGACTATGACCTTCTGATCGTAACTTCTAGACGTCTGGTTGGCAGAGAAACGGGATTGTGGAGTCAGGTTAGATTAACGTAATTCGTTTTGGACAATGTAGGTGACCAGAGGTTAAAACGAATGAAATTGCGTCGTCTGCAGGGAATGAAGTATAATAATAGTGAGAACAACTTGTTGGTTGACTGTCTGTGTGTGATAACGAAAGGGTTTCGAGATTTTTGCGAAGATAATGAAGAGTGAAACTTTTTGGAAATATTCTTTGAGTCTTCGCCACTAACAGTAAGTCGGACAATGTGATTGTTGAAACCCACTAGTGTGGAACAGCTAATAGAACATCTCACGGTTTGGGAATTATCCGAAATCCATTATATGGCACATAATATCAGTTCGACTTTAGAACCTTCAGGCGCTGGGACCAAAAGACAATATATCACCAGTGATGGATCTGGTAGGGACATTCGCGTAAAATTCAAGTGCGAAAGTTGCAGACTTCTTAAGTCATGAGTACTCAAACTTAAGCCAGGTTCTTTGTCAAGGAAAGAGATAATTTTCCCTGCACCTAGGAAAGGTGGAACTATTACTACACCTGGTAATGGCAATATATGAACAATAGAAGGAATAGGTTCCATGATAGTAATTATTGTGTCGATTATAGTAACGGTAACACCAATGGCGGAAGTTAAATCTCTAGAGGTAATCCTGGCCAAAATAGGATTTTTCCGAACTATATTAATTGCGATAACAATAACACTCACACCTATCCTGACAACAATAACACGAATAATACACATAATAATAATCCCTGAGATTCTTATCGCGGCAACTATCCTAATAGTCTAGTTGACAACTTTAGAGGTAAAAATTATTAGAGCTCCGGTTCTGGGAAAGGTGTCTACCAATGTTCTAGACATGTCAGTGTAGGTTCTTTGGACCCTTGTTCCCGAGGCGGAACCTCCTAAATATTTTATCCTTGTTACTTGTCTGGTGCCCACTGAGCCCTAATCCTGAAACAGGTTCAATATCCTAATCCCGGCCTTGATATTGAAAGATAATGTAGAGCAGCTGAAACTCTTCAACTGCACGGAGGAGAAAAAAGAGGAAATGCTAACGGGTAGCCAGCTTACCTGCCCCTTGCGTGAAGTATTATGAACAAAGTTTTATCTTGGCTTTCCACTTTGGAGTGCCTTCAAAGGTTCTCAGTCAGTTTAAACACATTATCTCAGCTGACCTGAACTGAGTTTGTTGTTTATATCTACTTTTTTTTTTCTTTTCCCCTTTGACTTTCATTCTTATTTTCCCCCCTAGATGAAGTATATTTTATTACTCGAAACGCTGATAGTTAAATGTTGAATCTGGACCACCTGTGATAACCAATGAGACAGTGCGTCTCGTTTGTGCCACCGCCGATCAGGAGTTTTACAAATGTTTTATAACATTTCGTTACTATGTTATTAAATATAATTTGCAATGTACAGAGAGTTGAATGAAATACACTATGTCTTTTGAACAAGTAGATACTATGCTAGTAATGATAAGTAACTCCCAGTGCAATTAGGAAATAAATAGATTGATAATGTTAAACGGAAAGTAAAAACAAGTGCGTTATTGCAGAAAAGACCACAAATGGAGTTTTAGGTTTTTAATAGTACACTTGTCTTTATCTTCTTTTTCTGGATTGGATAAGGTTGATCACAAAGAATCAACTCAAAATTAATATAGTAATTTTAATATATCAAGATTTTCAAGGTTGTATTAGTAACAAAAAATGTATGCAATTACACCCTTTTGAATAATTAAAGATATTGACCAAATTATTTCTGATTTCTTTATGTTTTAGATACAATGTAGAATATAGTTACTGTAATTTTGGATGTATTTGGAGGCAAGTCAGCTTGTGGCAGTAGGTTCAAAATACCGGCTGTGGAGAAATCGATACTGTATTAAGGTTGTTATGGTTAAAAAGGAATTATCAAATATTTCTGTAACATTATCGCGTAGATCCTTATGGTAGTAATATTACATGCAGCTCACTGTATTGTAACATGAAGATGGAGCATTAAATGAACACATCTGATTCAAACAGTTTTCTAAATTGAGTTTTTCATTATAATGTATATATTAACTTTTGTGCCCCCACCTACGGGGTACAAAGGATCACTTCCAGCCTTTATTTTTTTAAAATTATTTAATCATTATTCCCATATTGTTTTGATATTTAAATTTTAGTCATTTACGGCTAAAGGTTTGAGTTTCATAATGGAAATTTTTTCACATGCTGCCATCAGAACAAGAACAATGATTGAATAAATCTAATTAAGGTATGATCCTTGCTACTCTCTCTACTAATCGATAAAAGTAAGTGATGCTATACTTAGGAATTTTTGGTAATCCTCCTCACAAGCCCTTTCTTTGTTCCCAGTCTGGGTTCTTGGGATAAGGAATTAATTATCTAACACTTTAACTTTGAAAAATATAACTTGAGGTTATTAGTTTTATATCCAAAAATCTATTTGAATAACGAAGAGTGAAAATGACTTCTTTGAGCATACTAGAATATCACAAATTCCGGGTATCCTAGTGCCAATGTTCATATGCAAAATTAAAAAAATATATAATTCTAGTTCCAATTATTCTGAACTATTCTATCTCGAACACTCAGTAGCGTTAGTAGAGCTAACCACATGAACAAAATATAGTCTTGTCAGCGTTGGGTCTTTACGGTAAAATATGCGAAAACAACGCTCCAAGAACTGGTTTTGCAAAATATCCGACGTTCTGCCGACCAGAGTAGATCGACTTCTCCAACTTCCACGCACCGAATTCCTGACTAATAGTACCTTTTTCAGTTGACCCTCTTCACGGAAGTTATTGATAATAGTTGCTTCCTATTGGCATAGTTATTAATTTGACTTTGCAAATTATCTTCATGATGATATATGGTTAGATTGTAAACTTTCCAACTGTCTGCATGGGATTCGAATCTGATACCTTCGGTTTTGTATTTCATCACTCTAACCACTACAGTATAAAGCCATCTTTCCAGCTACTCTTATTTTATTATTCCTTTTACACTACGAGAGTATTTATAAAGGAAATGCATGCGTATACAAGCTTGCATTCGACACTGTGTTGGCTAATTGGATTTTGTGTTCGAGGTATAATTGCTGCTTATTTGATTTCCCTCACTCATACCATCCTTTCAGTATACTAACACAATTGCTGATATGTATCTATAGTTTAAAATAACAAGCGTTTCGGAGTTAGTATCTGTGCTTCCAAATCAATTTGACCTAGGAGTAGGGCAACCTGCTGCATGCTTCAATGATACCATCAAGTTGGGAATAACATTAGAAAACAATGAGTCATTTGCAGTGTCACACCACGTCGGTATCCATCTCCAATCCGCACTTTGTACCCTCGTTTTTAAGTAGTTTATATGAATGACATAGTATAAGCCACCATTCTATCACTATTAATCCACTTATTTAAAGGCATCCGCAACAAAATTCAGACGGCTGCCCACCAGTGTGTGATTTCATTTTGCTCATGGGGGAAACGAATATTATTGAAACAAGTGATGGTATGGTCTGGATTTGGGGACATATACCTACCCCTCAAATGGCAGGATCAAATTAATCGACGATTCAATTAGTTGGTTGGAATTTTAGAATAACCTTTCCCATGAATTACAAAAGGTTCAATTTAATAACGAGTTCAATTAACGTCTACTGATCAATTAAAGCAATAATAAGAATTAAAATAGATGTTATATATTTGAAACTCAATTAGAGGCCCAGGTTGAGGACATAATTATGAAACAAACGGAATTCTGTCATTTACGAAACAAGCTCAAATAGCTTCTACTTCAGACACATTAATGAAAAATTGGATCATCTGGTAATGTTTTCACTATAAGGTTTAATAACATATAATAATGATTCTAATCAATTATTTCCTGCAGATTTCTATGGATCATTCTGTTCTTGATTGGTGTTGGTACCAGCTCTTTCCTTATCTACCAATCATGGAGAAAGTTCCAGGACAATCCAGTTGTCGTCACCATAGAAAGAAATTACAATCAATGGAAAGTTCCATTGCCCTCTCTTTATTTATGTCCACCAAATGTACTCACACGTCGGAATAAACAAATAATCAAAGAGTAAGTATATTTAAAATAAAATATGTACACATATAGCGAGTAAACGAAAATTCACATAATGATAACTTAAGTGGTATTGGAAAGTGATGAGATAGAAGTGTAAATTTCTTATTTTCCTATTTTTTTCTTTCAAATGAGAAATAAAATTATTAGAGACATTTGAGCAATGGGAGTAGGAATGAAGGGAGGTATGCAGGTTGCCCTTCCATTGTATCATATTTTAGTCTGAAAATAAAAAAATAAAAGGTTGTTATTGTGCTGAAATATGGTACGTATCACAAATATGGTACTTATCACAATATCTCACAATATATCAAACTATTGTGAGATTAACCAATGTAACATCAGTCGCGAATCATGGCACAGTTATAACAAGATTGTCAGAGTCAGATTTATTTCACTAACTGCTTTTAATCATGAACAAACCCATTTACTCAACTCATTATGACATATCCATTCCCACTGTAGAAACTGAATGTTTACTAATAAACCATGAGGAAGACATACCGTATCTAAAATTTTAAAATCTTAGTACAGAAATTTGCGGAGTTTGTCTCACACTCAATGTCAATTATTCAGTTTGCTCCAGCATTTAAGAATTTAGAAGAAAATATAACAAGAGAAAAAAGTAGTGGATTTACATCCTTGCAGAAACAAATTTGAAAGTAGGTCCCAACTTTGATCTTGCAAAACATATCAGTAAGGCGAGGTATTTTTATCATTACTGTAACATAGATCTTATGTAGGTAGCAATTAAGACCCCTTTTAAGTCATATTCGAGGAGTTTGCTAAAACTGCTACACTTCTGTGATTGTTGCTAAAATTAAGACTGACCTGTCATCTAGTTAAAAATCTGGGAAAACATTCATCTCCATACAGTTAAGTAATATGGTACGAAATAGGCTGTGACATATGGTGAACTTTATATTGTCTTATTAACCATTCATAAGTTCAGCAAACCGCTCAAAAATCTCATAAAACCGTAATACTTTCCAGTTTAACTTATAGATTAAGAAATAATACGTAATCTTCTAACGCCACTATCCAGTACATCTAATGGCACTACTGAACCCCAAAACTATAATCCAATACCTCAACCCAGTACATCGAGTGGTACTAGATGAGAAAATCCTTACGAAGCAATACCTCAACAGAATTAATTGATCTCATTTCCACCACTTCCTAGTTCACTGATACCAAGAGCATCGCAAATTTTGCTAACAGCATATTTTATCATCGGAGAATACTTGGTTGCAAATAAAAGGTTTTTTAGAAACAACCCTTAAAATTCTTAGTGGATGGCATACCGAATACTCTCCGATTATTATGACTTCCACAACATTGATTATATTGTACAGACGTGAATTATGGATATTGAAAATAAATATATTTAATGCCTAGAACTGC
>JAGDQP010058121.1:0-12613 GCA_022664845.1 Lepisma saccharinum
AAACTAAATCCATACAATCTAACTTATTTTGAATAATTTTTTTGAAGAAATAACAGATCAGCAATGTTGCGCCTTTGTTCTAAGCTCTGAATATTAAAGTTCATAATGACTGCATTGTAACTATCATAAGCAGGATAGATTCTAGTTTCTTTAAAAGTCAGGAATTTAAGAAATTTTATTTGGATTTTCTCTAATTGTTGGCAATGTTTCAATTGAATTCCAAATAGAAGAAGCATATTCTACCTTGGAGCGAACATAAGCATAGTAAATTTTTTCCAATGTTGATATATTGTTGAATTCTCTTCCCGTCCTAATTACGAATCCTAGTAAATTCAAGGCTTCATTTGTTGTATTTGTAACGTGTATGTTAAAAGTCAATTTCGAGTCAAAACTGACACCAAGATCCTTAACTACAGTAGGTCTGTTTAGTACAATTTTATTAATGGAATAATCAAATTGATGAGTGGTTTTATTTCTATTAAATGATAATACTTTACATTTACTTATGTTGACTCCAAGTTGATTAATAGCACACCAGTTTGCAATATTATCTAAGCTTTGCTGAAGCCTTATGCAGTCTCCGATAGAGTTAACTTTTGTATATATTTTAAAGTCATCTGCAAATAACAATTTTTCATTATCAGGCACATAATCAGGAAGATCATTAACAAATAAGAGGAATAGTAAAGGTCCTAGGTTCGAACCCTGAGGAACTCCTGAGAATGCAGAATATTCATATGATTTGTATTTATAGACAACTGATTGCTTGCGATTTGTTAAGCATGAATAGAGGAGCTATACGCAATAGAAAGACCAAAAAAGCAATATGTCATCGACGCGAGCAGGTACTGTAATTTATTCTTCATGTAGCTAAGCAGATTACTAAGAGACGTCATGGATGTTTCCGCAATTTGATGTTTCCCCAGTTTGTTGTATTGCCACAACTCTACAGCAAACTTAATATGCCAAATTTGTAAAGGTAAACAAAAATCAAGGCTCATGCGGCTTAGAAGAAGGTACGTACATCGTTTCTAAAATGAGCAAACAGTTGTTAGTATTTCAAGAAGAACATTTACTGAAAGAACCATTTTCAAATGTGTACTTCATTTTGTATAGTATTTTGTAATGTTATATGTAATGATGATGTACATTTATTATGTAAATACAAGTAGAGATTGCTTGTTTTTACTGTTATACGTGAATCTTACACAACGCACCTTTCTATGATGTTAAGTGTATATTATGCAATGTTTCACGCATCGTTTAGGAAGAATTAAAAACGGAAGAGGAGGTTGAAAACAAATGAGCTTATAGCAATTGTTTACCTTGATACAGTTTCACTTTAGTTCACTCAAGTATAGTATAAATCGAAAACGCCTTACTTTGAGTCAGAAACCAATTATCGTTGAACGAAGACGCACCCACGCACACGCAAGCATTGAGAGATCACTTTTTTCTCGAAAGGTAAATACTTCTACAAACATAATTTTTATTTACTCTTTTTTTTCCTTTTATTATTATTATTATTATTATTGCTAAACGTGAAATCGACTAAAGGATTAAAAGGTGTACGCCAAAGGCGGAAAAATAATTCTGGAGTACAAAACTAGGTCTGCAATATTCATAAGAGAATTGAATTTTTTTCCGCATATTTATTTAAGCCTTAGCAACGCCCGTTGTTTAAACGAAACCTAACTGAAACAGCCGGAAGATTTTAATATAGCGATCACGACCGCTCCACCATTCTGTTGTTCTTTAAACCCTGCGTGTATGTATTTATTATCTTAAATGTGATGAACTCGGAAAAAAGTATGCATATATAATTGCGAACGTTGTTGTTTTAAATATAATATTCGTTTTATTATTATTGTTTTGAAAATTTAATCCTGCTATCTGTGAATACAGTCTCTTTTGGTAAAGAATACATGCCATCGGCATTTTAATCTGGCTTCATAACAAGCTGAAAAAGGAAGTCACGTAGTTTTCAAAATTTTAAAAAAAAATTTAAAAAAATAGAGATTTCGTGACACTTTATTTAACGAAATTTACATATATTTTTACTTTGTTTACGAACTTCATTACTTATGAGAAACATTTCTTATTCCAATGAATTACAGCCAGCCCCACGAAGTATATTCGTAATTAAAAGAGAAAAGTATTGTAAGCATGCTGTGCCATAAAAATATGAAATTGTGGGCTCTTGCTGGAGCAAGGAACTACCTTAATATATGTACGAATGTTTTACCAAGCGCATCTTTCCAACACATTTTCTTTTAGTATTATGACAAGGGTGCAATAACTAGAGTGTGGGTTCTTAAGTACTTACATATGCATCTTTTTTTTCTCATATGCGACTGAGGAACATTAATCTCTGCAATTTAACATATACAGAGAGAGAGAGAGAGAGTTACTAAAGTTTTATAGGCTATTTCATATTTTTATCTGGACACGCATCACATTAATACGAAAACTAAGATATATTCAGTTATTCCCTGTTTTTGTCTTCTTAAGGCTGTTAATTTTCGATATATCGGAAATAGATTCGACTGTCAAAAATCGAGACTTCGATTTTTTCAAAGTATACTTTCAGATATAAAAAATCGATTTTCGATTGTATGATTAAATTGTTTTCGATTTTTGATCATGATCGAATTAGGATTTTCCGATTTAAATCACTTTCAGTTTTTATTTGAATCGTTTTCGATTGAAATCGTTTTTGAATTTTGGATTGAAATCATTTCTGATTTTCCCGTTTGTGATTTCTTTATTCAAATTGTCTTTGATTTTTTTCGATTATATTCTGCTTTTTGGGGATGGAAGCCCGGATCCTGGGAAATCTATCAGCGCTCCCTTTTTATTGTATGCAGGGTTCAAATATTCTTATATAAATCACAGCCATATTCAATCCACTAGTGGACGAGGCCTCTCCCCGAAGGGAGGAGTTAGTCTACTGCTCCCACGCTGACCAGACGGTTTGGGAGAGCAGAGCCAAAGCTCTCACTGTGATCGCCACTGTCTTTTATTCACATATTTAGGCTTATATATGTGTGATATTTTCAGTAGAAACCGCTTGAGTAGCTTTCTAATTCAAAGAACTTCGCGTCTGAAATGTAACGAACCTAAAGCAACTTGTGTTTCTTTTTTTTTTTTCAGCTACAGTGTTTCTAGATAGAATGTTTGGATATCGTAATCTATCTGTGTGTCTTTCATTTACCGAATATTACGTATTTGAATCGAATTTAAGGCCTTTAGGCAACTTTTGATCCAGATTTTCTATGACATCTTTGGTATTAAATTGGTCCTATCATATCTTCTTCAATACTTTCGTGTGAGGTCTTTTTTAGCGGTCTAAGAAAGCCTGTGTTTATGATCGTGTTGGCTATATGTGGATTTTCATTGATCTACGTTTTTATGTAAATTTCATAGACTTGGAATTTCTTTCCTTCGTGATCGTCGTGAACATCTCAGGGCAATTTCGTCCTTATATTTGCTTTGTGGTACACGAGCGTTAGTAGTCCCATTTTATTCTCTTTTCTGGACATTTTTTTAGTAGTTTAGAATTTGACTCGGGCTTGGTTGGTAGGAGTGCTTATGAACATAACGGCTTATATCACCTGTCCTACACAGATAGTTGTTATGTTTGTTCTTAGTAATTACCGTTCTTTATATTTTGTTTTATAGTCCGTTGTCTTACGAAGGAGATGGTGTTAAGAGTACTTTCCCCACAGAGTCTGTTGACTGCTTTTCTTCTATATCGTTCTTCCACCTTCAGTCTATGAGAGAGATGCATTATTGTTTGGAGCACATACATTTTTGAGCTTTTAAAATCGATTTGATCATATTGAGCTTACATCATTTTGTGCCAAGTACAGCAACTGTTCAATCTGCTATATGTCAACATTTTTAGTGTGCTGCCGTAGCTGCAGGTCCTATCAAACAGGTTTAGCCCTCTCCATTTTTTCTCCACGTGAGGATAAGGGTAGTTGTACGTATACAAGATACACATACGTCGGTGGAGAAATTTTGTTCCACTCATTTGTTTCCAAATGCCTTTTAAGAAATAAAAATTATAGGAGGAATGATTTAAGTCCCTTTCCGTCCAAACATGAAAATTTTTCTTCTTCCCGCACATCTCTAGTGCGAAGAATACGCGTTTAGGTCGAAGTTGCCGATCCGCTCAATCACACAAACGGCTATCAAATTATATTGATTTTAGAGAAAGGATATTAGAGTATTCGCTGACATGCAGTGATTCTGTGTAGTAAACTAAGTTCCTGTCTTCATGTGGGTCAAATGTCAACATTCCATTTACTGAAGAGAAGTAAACATAATATCGATGGCTCACACTCCACAGTGACAATGAGTAACTCATTCCCTTTCACTGAAAATCTCCTGGCAACACCAAAACTTAATCAAAAATGAACTTTATATGAACGCATGTGAACTTTATGTGAACCTACTGAAAATTTTCGAGTTATTTTTGTGTGCGCAATGTGTCTTTTTGTTTGCTTCTACCCTTAGTGCAATTTTGCACACATTTACCGAAGTTCACATTATCTAGAGTTCGTTTTCAGATCACTTGTAGTAAATTTGCCACTATTAAGTTAGCTTTTTGTGCATGGATTGGGTATCAGCACTCCAAAATTTATATCTTGTGAACTAAAAATGTGGTGTAGTTCACATTAATTTCACAAAAAATTCATATATTATGCACTAAAAACGTGGTAAAATTGGAACGTATAGTGAACTTTTTTCGGGGTGTATTGTGTACTTTGAATTTCAGTGTTCTGTTACGGTTGAGTTGTTGGCTTGGACTGTATCAACATGGAGAATTTATTTGCCACCTTTTCTCTTCTTTTTAAAGATTCTGAAAAGGGGATGGTTGGCAATAGAAAGAATAAAAAACAGTTGTTGTTTTAGAATTTAGAACGTACACGCCATGATTTATTCACTAGAAGCCTGCTGAAACAGTTGGGAGTAAAATGTGTTTCTACACCTGAATATGAGAACTAAAAGACAAAGAGAGTTTATTTATTAAATATGAGTAGAATACTTATGTAAATATATGTGTTGCAATGATAATATGAATAGTCAGAAAGTGGTCGGATCACCACTACAGTTTTCATGATATGCTCAGCCCTCGTGTTCAGGCGGTAACGTCACGGAGTTCGGATCGACAGTGTGTAGATACGTGATACGCAGGATCAAACCTCACAGCCGACCATCCTGACTGAAGTTTTCCAGCATTTCCATCAGTTTCACTAGGCGAATGTCGGGATGGTACCGTAAGTAAGGCTCTGGCTAATAGCTTCTCCATCTTCTACCTAACTCATCCCGGCCTGAAGCAAGGATGCCAAAAGATCATAAATAAATTCAAATTCATGACAAATACAGATGAAAAAACAAAACATAACAATTCGCATAAACTATTTTCTTTAAAAACAAGGATATAAGCCATCACATAGCTTAGTTTGGGTTCATAGAACGGTAGTTTCGAGAAAAAAAACGAAGAATAGAGTCAATAAAATGTGTGGAAAAGTAGTTCCGTTCAGCTGAAATTCAGAGTTCTGAACTTACTTGAGTATTGAAGAATTTAAGGGTATTCTATTCAAGCTTCCTTAAGTAGTCTAAAGGCTGTCAGTAAATTAATTCATTCAAACTTTCTTAATCGTTCTACCATACCTGAAGAAGTACAACTTATCAAGCCTGCCAGATAGTTTTCATTTGAGTAATGTGTGATCAGCACATCATCTCTTGCCAATTTTTCCGGGCAAAATTCATTAAAAATTTCTTCCTTTAGGTATCGTGACAATTGTCTTAAATACAAAAGTTTGAACCCCAACCGAAAATCGAACCTTCATCCACTTGCACCAAAGAGTATAGAGAAATAATTTCTATTTATGGGTCATGATTTTGGTTCGCCTCCGTTTTAAAAACTGATTAACTTTGCAAGGGTGCTTTTACCAAACTTCTGTACATAGATTCATATAATTTACCCAGCTAGAAAGATCTCTTTTAATAAATGAAATCGATTTTCTCCTTGTAAGTATTTATTCAGAGAACAAATATATCAAATGCTTCTCTGTTGACACTGTTGTCTCCTACACGTCTGATTTCCAAGATTATATAATATCTAATATTTCTCAATCATATATTCAGAAACGACTATTTACTTCTTGCTATGATAATTACTTAATTATCTTAGTATTCTTATCAAAATAATCCATATAGGTTTACGGGTGCCCGAAATTTTGGGGAAAAGAATAGGGAGAATACCCGTCCCGGTCTCGACTTTCGGAATTTTTGAAAGAACGCGAATGGTTGCTTGTCCCGTCCTGAAAATTTCCCGACTTCCAAGTATTTCTTTCTTCCCGTCCCGATATGAAAATTTTTCTTCCCGCACATCTCTAGGTTTTAGTTTTTAAATGTCGCATGCGTTTGTATTAAGTGGTTATTTTCCCCAGTGAAAGTTCGGTTTACATGTGTATAAACGCATATATAAATTCTATCTATGTATGAATATGAACAAAACGCAACAAAGCACCCATTTAAATAATATTTAATATTTTATGCTCTACATATTAATTTCATATTTTAAGATTTTAGCCACACATATTCGAAGAACAGATTTTTGTAACGTTGCACTCAGTATAACATTCGTAGACGAAGTACAAAATATGTTGCTTGCTCCTGGCAAAACACAAAGTTTCATGGTAATAAATCATTACAGTATGTTTCCTATACTGGTGCTTACATGTAAGCAGAATGTAAAGTCGCTTATGACATTAGAAGAAAAAAGTGTTTCTCCAAAAAGGAGCTGTGAAGAAATTCAATGCATGTTTTTTTTAAAAAAAGAAGTGTCATAAAATCTCTAAGTTTGACAGGATGAAATTAGATCAAACAATAATTTAGGGAACCACACCCACATAGCAGAGTACGTCCCTGGGACGTCCCATTTAGATCCCATTACCGTCAGAATGGTCCTGCTCCCATAGCGATGTCCTAAGGACGTCCGTGGGATAACTCTGTGGGCAATACAAACAGTTCATCCCGTATGGATGTCCCCTGGATGTCCCCCGGAAAGCCGTGCGGGATTACCTACCTGGAATTTCTATAAATTAAATCGACCTTACTATTATTATTATTTAATTAATTATAACTATACGAAGGATATGCCTTCGTATAGTTATACGAAGGATTAATTATAACTATACGTCCCATGGATGTAAACGGGACTTAAACAGGACGTCCTACGGACGTCCCGATATCCTGCCAGGAGATCCGTCAGACATCCCTGGGACGTCATTTTGCTATGTGGGCAAACTTTGGCTGTATTTTGACACATCGATAATATCTGGTGTAGTAAAAAGTAATCCATTATTTTGCCAATAGATGGCTTCAGTGATCTGTATCTCGCGTTGTATAAGTCCGATCGAGTTCAACGAGATGGCGTTCAAACGATGAGATTGCGTACTACAAACACTGTTCAGATAGTTATGATGAGTTGACTCAGTGTTGTGTGAGCGCGCGTCAAAATGGCGCTAGCAAAGAGAAAATACGCTATATTTTACAGTTTTTCTTCGATAAAGGCGAAAACGCACTAATGGGTAACTCAACATTATTACATAATAATGAATCAAAATCTCAAGAAAAATATTCGCATGATTCCACATTGTCTACACCAATAAAAGTAAATCCGGATAATATAGCTTCGCCGATGAATAACCCCAAACCAGAAAGTGCTAAGAAACATTCTAAAAGTAAAGAAGTTGAAACTACTTCCATGTCTTCAACTAATACGACCAATCAATTTTCAAGAAGTGTTCCTGATGTTTATATTATGCAATGGTTAGATATCAGTAGTCCGTCTCATAAAAATTTAAGTCTGCAATTCTCATTCCAAAAAGCAAACTTAAAACTTTCCGTTTCAACCGGTAAGTTGAAAGACACTGGACTTAGCAAAAGCGTTATGAACATTATTCAGGAAGATAATTTCAATCAATTGTTGTTTTGTGTTATTATATTTTAAGAAGCACGAGTCTTCCTTGCCTTGTATTTTTTAAGTGAAATTATCTATTTCAAGAGTAAAAATTAATCTTGATTATGAACTTTGATTTTGTTTGTTAGAAATTGTTCGTTTGGAACTGATACAGAACAAATTATACAATGACAGTTACATTTTATTTATTGTGAATTCAAGCATCCACGAGACATAGATTCAAGTTTATTTGGTTATACCTGTAGTTAACTAAACTGACATACTTGTCTCAAATTTGAGTGAGTATTAATTTTATTATTATTATTTTATTTGTAGAGGAAGTTTCATTTTAACCGGGTGAGTGATATGTGGTGTTAATTGTCCAAATAGTTAGTTTTATATCAGATTGAGATTTAGCCACATTGTTTCGAGAGTGATTTGTTTTTTGTTGGTTCCTAAGTAAATACTCTCACTTTAATGGAGGTCTTTTTAAATGGATAGAACTATGGTTATTGATTTCAAGGAACAGATTTCCCTGTTATTTAATCGTGTGTATATATTTGATTTAAGCATCTGAATGATTAAGTTTATAAACGTTATAATGGTGATAGGTTATTGGTTTTACTGTTCAGATTCCATGAAGAATACATCTGATGGAACCTATGTTTCTGTTTAGATGAAAAGGGTTTCTGTTATTGCAATAAAAGTATTGATCTTATTTAGTGTTGGAACTATTTCATTTCTCTGGTAGAAATAATGATATTTAATGGAGTATTCTTTATGTCTAATATGTTGACTGAACTATACTTATTCTCCGTGAAAGGAAACTGATATCAAAGCATTATACATATGTTTGATTGTTTTGGTTTTAAAGCAAACACGACTGTTGAAAGAAGCCGAATTCATATAACGATATTTTATGCCGATTGTAGTATTAAGTACATTTACATTTGGGCGGTTTGGCATACAAGTGGTGTAAGTAAAAAAAAATATCGGAAAATGCACTAACACTATTTTCCAACACGGCAGCTTGGTCTACAAAGTCACCATGTGGTGTGGGTACCAGTTCAGTAGTTTACCAACAAAATGAGTTAAATATTATTCCACCGAACGGAATGACCGAACTGTTTGGTGATCAAGTGGTGAATGTCCAATGTCCACCATTCTGACACACGCAGCCATACCGTATAACCGTACATCTGCTTTTGTTCTTATTCCTGTATTGTTGTAATGTAAACCCTTGCAAAACCTTAGTCAGGATGGTCAAAATGGGCTGGACTAGAACACCAGACGTAACCACTGGATCGTGGGAGCTGTGTACCTGACGCCATCATTTATAGTGACAGATGGTCGTGCAACATACACTATGCAGCATTATCTAATTTTATCGCAGTTTAACATGTATCGACACCAGACAAAGAATTATGTGTATCAACCCTTATTTCTGTGTTTAGCGTGTATATTTGCATGTGCCTGTGTTCGACATACCAGGTGCGTAAATATGAAACCGGAATTTATGTACAGAAAAGACACAGTGATTGGATGACAATATTAAGAACTATTTTATTCGAAGTATTGGCCATCGCTAGCGATACATTTCTGCCATTGTTTCGGCAATATGTGGATGCCAGACCAAAAAAACTATGCCTCTTGTGTTGCAAACCAGTCATCAAGCCATTTTCGTACATTTTCGTAAGATGTGAAGCGCCGGTCAGCAAGTGCGTGTCCCATGGATGCAAATAAGTGAAAATCGGAATGCGCCAAGTCTGGTGAGTAAGCCGCATGCGGAAGGATTTCCCAGCCAAACGTCGCAATAGTTTCCTTGACCGGCTTTGCTCTGTGGGAGAGTGCATTATCGTGAAGTACAATCACTTTGTCTTTGGTCATATTGATCGTTTTTCACGCAAAGCTTGATGTAAATCGATCATTTGTTGTCGGTAACGTTGGGTATTAACGGTTCATAATAGATCACTCCCTTCTGATCCCACCAAACACAAAGCATTGTCTTCCGTCCATAGCGATTTGGTCTTGCAGTCGATGTCGCCTGTTCTCCTGGAGTTACCAATGATCTCGAAATAGATTCAATTTTCGTTAGCAGTCACAATTCGATGGAGAAATGATTTCCTTTTGTACCTGGCGAGCAGAATTTCGCAAGTGGTTTTTCAGTTTTTCTGATGTCGTTCGGTCAACGCATGTGGAACCCATTTTCCCACCTTCTGAATCTTGCGCATGGCTTTTAAACGTATGGAAACTGCATCTCGTGTCACATTTAATTGATCTGCGAGTTGTTGTTGCGTTTGAGTGTCATCCTCATCCAACAAAGCTTGCAATTCGCTGTCTGCCAACTTTTTCGGTGATCTTCGACATTCTTCGTTTCTCACGTCAAAATCGCCACTTTTAAATTTTGTAAACCACGCATAGCACTGTGACTTACCATGATCACCGTAAGCTTCGACAAGCATGCGATGCGATTCTGCAGCAGTTTTCTTCAAATGGTAACAAAAAATCAATGCTGTCCGCACATCGTAGTTTGTAGGTACAAATTGCGCCATGTTCAACGCTATACACTATGACATGAAACTTGTCTGGTTGTGAGTTGCAAATCGTTATCAGCAGTCAAAACAAGTAAGTGACGCAAGGACGTAGTTTTACGGTAACCACAGTGACAGCTAACGCCGTCTATGCACAAATTCCGGTTTCATATTTACAGACCTGGTAGGAGTGGATTGTGTTGAGTGCTTTAGCACACGTGCACATTTTGTTACTTTGATAATGAATCATGGTTGAGTGAAATTTTTAGCCTTAATATTGCAACAATGAAAAAGAATGCAGTGTAAAAAAATAAACTAAAAGTGTGGGTGAAGGAGGAACAGAGAGAGGTGAAGAGGACCCAGAAAAAGGAGACAAAGAATGTCTGTTTTTGGAACTGGAACAATCTATGAAACAAACTTAATTAATAGAGTCATTGGGGGTGAAGTGGGTGGTGGGGTGAAGTGGGTAATGCTAAGGTTATGAAGATCTGCCAACATCGTAATGACATGAAAGAGAGAACCAAGTACTATCAGCGCTACAGTCATTCAAGAGGGACCTACTGCATGAGTGAATCACGAAAACAACGCGCAAGAGACGTGTCAGACGACACGTATTTGTTTCAAGGCAAGTAGAACACTCATGGCTTTTTCGTTCTTATAAATGTTAAACATGAGAATTTAAGCTGTATATCGTGTTCATCACACATCTTTGGAGTGCAGATTGTACCATATCGTAGATCAAGGTTTCATTGTGCATATGAAAAAGATATTGATGTATATCCTTCATGGAACAGTAAGAAAGTGGTAACGAAAAAAAAAGTGCAAAATGGGGTGAAGTGGGTAATGCCATGTGGGGTGAAGTGGGTACCTGTACTTCATTTGTAAGTACGTTCAATAATGATGTGTAATTTATCGTTGGTGTATATGTAATTATATAACACGATTTATAGATTAAGGTGAATTGAAATGAATTTATTTAGGCCTTTAATATAAGGCTTAGGCTGAGATAGGGAGGGACAAGGATGTGGAAAGGTAGCGGGCAGGGCCTACATATTTAAGGCATCATCCCGGTATTCACCTGGTGTGAGTAAGGTGAACCTTTGGACAAGGCTTTCTTCCAACCTCTGAGTGTATTCTTTAAGCAAGCATGCAACTAGTGGCTTTTCCCACATCCAGGTAGATTAAGAACTAAAGTTCATTTTGGTCACCTACTCAATGAAACATGGGGAAGGGTTGCGACAGCTGGTAACGGCGTTGCAGGCTTTACAGCAACTGGTATATTTCCACTAAACAGATTGGCCATATCCGATGATAAATTTGTTACAATTCAACCCACGGATGCGCCTGATCACGAAGCGGTAAGTGCTGTTCAGGAGCCCGAAAGACAAGAATCACCAATAACAACAGGAGCACGAGATATTTTACCTTCACCTTAAAAGAGACCGTCAGTGGAGAAGAGGAAGAGAGCAAGGCAGGGATCTGAGATATTGACGTCTCCAGACCATATTGCGAAATTGAGAGGGATAAAATATATGTTTCTTCAGTCCGAACGTCCAGACCATAGGATTATGAAATTGAGCGGGAAAAAATCGAGGAAGTCTCTTCACTCTGAATCCTCGCGTACAGAAAATACTTCTATCGACGACAACGTGTGCGGGTTCTGCGAAAAATCTTCCACCAGTGCGACGTCCAGCAAATTTTCTCAACTGGATACAGTGCCAAGAGTGTGGTGTTTCGTATCATGAATACTGTGTTGGTGCTTCTAATAAGTTGCAGTTTGTGTGTGGCGAATGTTGACTGTTGCTTTATTCCGTACTAATCCCTTTTCTACTCCATCCCACAGTTTCCAATGGAGAAGGAAGCATGTGGACCTTGTTTATAGAAAATATAAATTTTTGTTTGAGCCATGCTAGTGTAAGCAAGAACGCCTTAACTCTAGTTCACATTGTGTCGAGAAAATGTTTCTGTACCTCGCAGTGTCCCATGTGAGTCTCTCTTTCAGATTCAAAGTACTGAGTCACTTTTTACCTAGTTTCTAGTAGATAAAACATTACAATTTAATTTCGAACAATTGATAGCATTTGTCACAGTGCCCATTGTTACC
>JAGDQP010058122.1:0-12613 GCA_022664845.1 Lepisma saccharinum
CGTGGTCACGCTACCCGACCACTTGGCATCCGAGCGTCAGAGTTGTTGGAGAATCTGAATGGAGACCGCCCAACTGTCTGTCCTGTCCGTTTTAGTCTCCGTCCCCCGTGGACACTTTCCCGCCCACGGATTGATCTTTCTTTGTCAACCCTTAAGAAATCGGAGACCTCCATGATTGAATTCCAGCAACGTCTTCTTGCGTTGCAGAGTCAGTACCCACGTTTTATCTCAGTTTTTACCGATGGATCCAAAACAGATGAATCTGTTGGATGTGCGTTTGTTGTAGAAAGGGAAGCCCGTCAATTTTGTCTTAACCCCAAAGCCAGTATTTTTACTGCTGAGCTATATGCTCTTTTAAAGGCTTTGGATTTTTGTCTTGTTCATGGTTTCAACCGCATCCTTGTTTGTACAGATTCGAAGAGTGTTGTTCAAAGCCTCGACAATATGTATTCGAAACATCCGCTCGTGCAAGATATTCTATGTAAGACACACGCCATCTGCTCTTCCGGTGGTGAGGTTGTCTTTTCGTGGATACCAAGTCATGTTGGTATCCATGGTAATGAATTGGCAGACGACTCGGCTCGTCAGGCCTCTTTAGGAGCTAACATTGACATTCAGTATGTCCCATTTCAGGACATGATGATATATTATAAGCAAGTTACTCGTAATGAATGGCAGCGACGATGGGATGACGTAGCTGTTAATAAATTGAAAGAACTTAAGGTAACAGTTGCTCCATGGAAATCATCTTGCCGAGATAGTAGGCGGGAAGAAGTTCTTTTATGTCGACTACGTATAGGACACAGTCGCCTAACACACGGATATCTGTTACGACGATTGGATCCACCACGCTGTAATAATTGCAATGTGGTTTTAAGTATTCGTCACGTGCTTTTAGATTGTCCCGGATATAATCATCTCAGACAACGTTATAACATCCCTAATGATATGGCGTCATTGTTAGGGGATGAACCAGGTATGTTGCGGAAAGTTTTTAGTTATGTTCGTGAGACAGGTTTATCTCCGTCTCTCTGAGATGATTATGTCAAATAGCTGTTAAGTTTTACGTAGTATTATTTTATTTTTGTGAAGGCCTATTTACAGCCTTCACATTTTTACCTTTTATGCTAAAGCCCATCTACATCTTTAGTTTTTACTACGATTTTATTTTTCTGAAGAGCTTACATCTTCATCTTTTATATGGTTTTATCATTTTATTTAACAGCTATTTTTAGACGTGACAAAGATAAGGGGCTTCCCCTGTATCGGGACGGGCGTAAGCCATAGTGCTGTTACCGCCCATACAATTCAATTTATCTATCTTATCTTATCCAGTCTAATCCAATATGGACCAAATTTTCAGTTTTAATTAATAAGTTTTTTACGCTTCTTATCGCTGTGAGACCCCGTATTTAATTGTCTTAGTTCTTAAGTTATGCATGTACCGGATTGTGCATATAATAGTGCTTGCTGTAAATCATATTAATATTTCTTGCAATAATTAAGACATAAATAAAAAACGGGGCCTACAACGATAAAAAGAGCAAGAAACTGAAAATTTGGTCCAGATTGGTTTATACTGCAAGTGGACGATCGAGATTAAATGTCCTCTCTGCTCCCTGGCTTTACATATTCTTTAAAGCTTTAATGACATCGATCAGCCCAGTATCACTTTTAGACAGGTCAATGCTGTTGCTAAATGAATAGGGTGCTTGCCCGAGTTTTCGAGAGTGACTCGAGGGCACAAAACAGTAAAAGTCATAATCATTTTTTTTAAACAGGGCGAGAAGTCAAATGTATCTTAATAAGTGAAAATAATTGGTAAAAAAAAGTGTCAAACGATTATCAGTATATCTCAAGAAAACTTTTCCAACAAAATTTTCAAGATTTAAACATGACTGCATTCACTTTTCAATATACTGTGAAAAATTATGTTGGTGCTTACCATATTATTCCCCAAGTCGCTCATATATTACTTTATTATGCAAAAGCATTAGTAAAATATGATAATATTACTTTACAATTAATTATAAAACACTCACCGAACATAATTTTAATGATTTCCGCTTTCCATTACTTTTTCTTCCTCTCTCTTCCTTTCCAGCTGAATTCTTGTGGAACCTCATTTATAAGAAGTCTCCAACTCACAGTCATTTGTAGTCGCGTCGTCAATTGGTCTCAAGAAGCTGAACTGAAATAACAAGAATATGTACTAAGAAAAAATATTATTACAGGAAGGAATATAACGGATACTTAAAATTTACTAAAAAACAACATTTAAGACCATCTAAGCCAGCTATTTTCATAAAATTACAATATTTTCTCAGACCTTGATTTAAAAAAAAATGCAAAATACCTTAAGCAAGGTAGGAGATTTGAAGAGGAGATGAAGGACTCCTCCGATTTCGGTCCTGAACTCTAAAATAATCACATTTGTCGTGCTATTGTAGCCACATATGTCAAACTATTTAACCTACAACATAATCATGATAGTGAGAAATGAACAACAAATTCACCAAAGAAATAAATAAAATCTGAAGATCAAATAAAAAACAGAAAAAACAACAACAACAATATACTATGTATAGAATCTTAATATGCTTTTGAACAAATAATGGGTCTCTACAAGGTTCGTATTTGGCCGCACAAAATGCTGGAAATAATTTTTTTGGAAGTGAATTTAATATAGAAACATGTAGTCAAGAGTGAAGAGCCTGTGATTTCCAAACTTAATGTTTGGGTTTTCCTGACTATGCTTTCATAAATTTAAACCAAGCAAAATTTGAAATCGCATGAGAATCTTTCTTCACATGTCCAAACACACAGCATACTGGGAAGATAAAACAGTCCTTGAAGTATGTCCACACCCCTCCAAATTTCCACAACCTTAATATAACATTACTTTTTAAAAAAAGCTTGATCAACCGTTGACAGAAAGCTTCAATTTCACATTTAGAATCGGGACGGGCGTAAGCCATAGTGCTGTTACCGCCCATACAATTCATTTTATCTTATATCTTATCTTCACACTTAGAAGTCCCTAATTTGAAAATATTTTGAAAGAGACTAGCAATACGTACTCCCTGAACAAATCCAGTTTAGGAAAAGCACGGTAAATCAAACTAATCAGTCTTAACATAACATACTGTAAATATCCAGGGTGTTATCCCCCCCCCCACGAGCGGCCGCTTCAGTTGGCTTTGCAATTGGAAGTTGAACGATTTCAGCGGCCGCCAATCCTAACAGTCTTGCTGTACAAGTTTTTTCCTCTCCCAGGCAAATGCAGGGATAGTACCTCCAAATGTGACGTGGCCGACTACCTTCTAAGATATTCTTTCCCTGCTCTGTCCCGCCCTGAGCCTAAAATACATAAAGACCATAAATAAAATCAAATTCAATTCCTTCCCGCCACACGAAAGTTTATTGCAAATAAACACTGCGATATGACATGCCGGGTAGTCGTGCGGTCTACGACGGAAGGCCAACAACTAGAATGTCCCGGGTTCGAGTCCCGAAAGGGGCATGGGCGTGGATTTCAATGGCTAAGGGGCAAATCGTGACGGGACCGAAGTACAAAATTTCTCGACTGGCCCATAATGAAGTTTACCAACGTTTAACCAAACACTGCGCAGAACCACACTCGCACGTATACGGTACACACACTGACACTCCACAACCATTATTTGAGTGGCATTGACCTTGACTCGGAATAAACACATGATACACAAAGCAAATTGGTGGCGTCTTATTGAACGTGCATAACAAGCAATGCGTCTGGCAAATGCCACTTCGCGTAAATTTCCAAATATTAATTTTGTTGTGTATAATTAATTTTGCCTACTCATAACAGCTTATGAGACACCACTGTCACTCAGCTGCCGACACACCAACTTTTTATAAGGTACCACTTTAAATGTGCTGAGAACATTGTTAACAAGTTTTTGACAATAATTTCAGTGGGGAAAATATGTTCAGTAAATAGATTTTAACATAACCACGCTGTAGAAAAGCAATACCTGGCAACTTAATGAATTGATATTTGAAAACCTGTCCTCTCCCACATCTTTTTAAATTGGAAATTTATTTATGACTTTCAGGCATCTTTGACACAGATGGGACAGCATTAGAACGAAGTCGGCTAGGGCCTAGTTTGAAGGTACCGTCCCGGTAGTACAGCCTCATGTGACTGCAAAAACTTGTCTGGATGGCATTCTGCTGGGAGCGGACCTAGGCCCTTCCAAATGTGAAATAATGCTTTACTACCAGAGCTAGGGGTCGCTTGGTTTATCCGTTCACTTCCCTGACTGAAACCTTCTCTATTTGCACCAAGAGTGTACAAAGCTGGTCAGCACTGCAGCGTTAAACAATTATTTTTCTCTCGTGTACAAGGACAATTTAGTAGCATTTTTATATAAGCAGTAGGCCTAAACTGTTTCTGTATTATCTGTAATATAATCTAACACCATTGGATGGACCAGTCCTCCACACCCTTCCCGATTGATTTCCAGGTATATATTTAATGTGAGAGATATTATATAATGCATGCAATATCACGCGCAGTATACATAGTGTATAAGGGTGTTTCGCTGCCGAAATATACGGTAATGAGAGTGCATCTCCTTAATTACATAGGTTCTGTTTCCTACTCAATTATTTTAGGTTTGGTTACTATTATATTTTCCTCCAGGTTGGCGAAAATATAAACACATACTGTTAAAACATAGAGAAATAACATTATAATTACTCACCTGATTAATGATTTTCTTCTGGAGATTATTCTTTTGACCGCTTTTCTAGCAGATACTGTGACATATCAAAAATATTTCATCACACAACTTCCCACTAGCAGGCAACTGCTGCAAAACCGTTCGCTGATGCTGAGTCACTAAACAAAGAACAAGCGCCTTCCGTTAAACCTTGAATGAACAAAAGACAAACCCGTAGCGTATGAAACATACGTATATCTAATTGACGTATAATGGATATCAATGAATAGACCAAAACTGTTGGAAGCTACAAAATCAAACCTGAATGTCTATTAGACGTATAATAGTTATGGAATTTAGACCTTAGACGTTATCTGGCCCTCTATACCTTCTTCAGATATCTATTATACATTATGTGCTATGTGGGTAGTAACAATTCCTCCCTGCATGAGCAACTTCCTTCCTCCTATGTTACTCGTTGGTAAGCTCTCTGGAGTGATTAGTGTGCCCCAATCCACGACTTACATACGTAGTGGTGCTACTACTAACCAACGCGACCTCACTAGAGCTGACGAAGAATTATATCCCAGACGCTAACAGCAGCCAGTGGATAGTTCGCTAACTTCACAGCTGTAGAATACCAAAACTAGGTAATATATGCATATAGAGGGTTATTCCTATCCTCTGTTTCCTCTGACTGTTCGACACCAACTCTCTCACTACTACACAGTCGATGCAATAACTTAAGGCGTGTGGCGAACTTCAAAGCATAATATCATTATCAGATTTTAATTGAATTCGAAAGTTCTAAGTGTGGATCAGCACGAAACATTATCTTCTATTAATAGACCAAAAGTATTAACACAATTCTTCCTTATAGTTAGTTTTCTAATGCTAACTTTTCACCATGGGTGTTCATCCCTTCTAGCGGCCTTCTGAATAAGTTTAGTTTCTGCTGCTTTATCATTATTAAAGGCAAAATAAATATATTGTTTATAATTAATTATTGGCGTAAATATTCACTTCTTGTGACGCTAATCTATAACCTTTATACTCTTACTATCTTTTTAAAACAAATATAGATAATATATATACAAATGAGAAAACGCACAGAATATAAAAAGTTTATCGCGTGCCCTATTTTTCATGTACAGGCGCTCCCTGTTACAGCACTTCAAGATCCTGTGTCACCAAGCAATACTGACACATTTACTGTTATGAGGACATGTCTTGAGATATACGCAAAAACTTGAATCAACATTGCTATCAAACTCGTCTCCCAAATAACATCACAATGGGCTAGTATATGAGAACCTTGCTCAATTAACTTTACCTGGCCCATGGCCACTATGTAAACTGATCTGCCAATCTCATTTTCACGAAGAAAAATAATATTTTACAAATAATACTTGAAGAATTCTGGCAACAGCCTCCTCTCGTACGCAGGGTCATTTGGTACCTAAATGACATTATCCGTCTATCACACCTTAACCTTTCACTTAACAAGAAAGATATGCACTGTAAGAGAAAATAAATGCGCATAGTCACACTGGCAAAGAAATACAACAAGCCTAACCCATCGACCTGGTTCTCACTAATTAATTACATACAAGGGGAAAATTCTGAAACCTACTTCTGTATATTACAACAGGTCGATAAAAGGAAGAAAAAAAAAACATTATGAACCTTCAACTCACTTCCTGCAAATAGACGGAAAATACCCCTCAGGTACCACACCCAAAACTGTACAAGGAGAAGCTATTAAAATTTTTAACATTGGATTGTATTCTCAATTTTACTCTCATAGACGTGGAAGTTTTACTTTCCTTGAAGTTTACCTATTAGTATGCATTTACAAGTATCAAACAAATCTGTCAAACTATTTACTGAAAAACAGGGGTAGCTAAATTATACACCCTTGAAATTTTAATCGCAGCATTATTTTTTACATTACCTGCCAAAACATTGCAAATGGGTACATTCCCATTAATGAACTATCTACAAAATTGGGATGTTTAAAAAAGAAATAGCCAGTTTATAAAACATATAATTACAAGCGACATTTTAAGTTAAGTATTTGTATTCATAGACAAAAGAATCACAATATATAAAATTTCCGTATTTTTTTTATTTTGTTCATTTTGACCAAGATGAATACAGGAATAACATTTTTAGGAACCTGTCGCTAAACTTCAACTTTACACAGTCTAACTTGGAAATCATGTCCGCTATATCGCATAATGGTTATAAGGATGCAGTCGTAATTAATGGAAATTAACAAGAACAATAACTGATGGGAGAATCCATCCCAGAATCTCCATAGAATATAAATGGGGGTTAGACATAGAACACCTACACGTGGTGTTGATATGATACAACTGAAAACGTATAAACTAAATCGTATTTCCAATCAACTCCAAACATGAACATAACTGAAATATACCATTAACTTGAACCTCAAAGGAACACGAAAATCCGACCCCCCCCCCTCGGCAGAAACACTCATCACTTAAGATGCGCAATGCTGCCATAGCCATCCCACACCAAGAGCATACCAGGGCGACATTGGATCCGAATGAAACCGACCGGGCTCTACACTAAAATTAGTTGTAAGCTTCGCCTCTCGGCGCATGTAAGCCTTTCATGAAACTGTAAGTATGTGCGGGCGGAACCATTGCATAGCGCCTAGTTCTTAACAGCAGATTCTTGGATGGTCTAGCTCGTTGAGACTGGGAAGTGCGCCATTGGGGAGCTCTTCGGACCTTTGGTCTCGCCAACACTCGGGGGAGTGGGTGTCCCAAGTATCCATCAGTCGGGAGTACAAGTGATTTCGACGCCAAGTCATTGGACTTCGCCTCGATTTCCAGCTTGCTGACAAGGGTGATGAGGGTAGTACCCGGCAGCCTCGTTGGCTCCTCAGAACGAAGACGGAGAAGTGTGGGCATTTACGGCTTTCATTCATCATGGCTCCACCACATCCTAATAAGTCGCCTTCGCAGAAAGAAAGAAAGAGACAGAAGAGACAGAGCGAAGAGAACGTCACTGATGTTAGTAAGAAGGCGCATACAGCTAATGCATCAAGCAGTGACAAAGAAGATAAAATCGCAGTAGAGGAACAGACAAGTATCGTACCGTCTATTACACGATATCTTGTGATTAAAGTAAAGAGTGAAACAGACAATCCAGGTGGTTTGAAGGGGTTATTCCCTTTCGTTATACAAAAACAACTGAATCACGTTGCAGGTGAACTTAAGCATGTTAAAAAGCTTCGCAACGGCACCTTGCTCGTAGAGACATCTAATAATAAACAGTCAACTAATCTCTTTAAACTGAAAACCCTAGGACCATTCGAAGTTCAAGTTGAACCACACCGTCAACTGAACTTTTGTCAGGGCGTAATATCTTGTTGGGATATGCAAGATGTCCCTGAAGAAGAGATTAAGAATGAACTTGCCAGCCAAGGTGTAGTCAACGTTAGACGCATTAAAACTCGAAAGAGTGGCGAACTGCAACCCACGAGCTTGCTAATTTTGACGTTTGCCATGCCACAGCTCCCCAAGGACGTGAAGGCAGCATTCTATTGCTTACCTGTCCGTCCTTATATACCGAGTCCGCTCCGGTGTTTTAAATGCCAGCACTATGGTCACACCGGCACGTCGCGTAAGGCGACCTCTGCTGTATGTGCAATATGCGGTACCAGTAGCCATGGTGCGGATCCTTGCACATCACTGAAACCTCAGTGTGTTAACTGCAAGGATGATCACACGGCCTGGTCGCGTGACTGTCCGGTATTTAAAGAAGAAAAACGCATTAGAGAGCTGATGCAAAACGTCGCGTAAAAGAGTCTCAACGCACCCTTCCCTCTGGTGCGTTTTCCCATGTTGTAGCCAAAATAGCAGTTAAAACTGTCTCGGTTGATACCCAGACAGTTAATGTATCAACACAATCCGAGTCTGTTGTGCATGACGACACTCCGAAGCCGCCCAAAGAATCGGAGACTCCTAGCAATATGCCAACGCAGAGTCAGGGACAACACACGCCTGTGCAGATCCCTAGAGCCCCACGTGTTAAGACAACTTTTAGTCCCTATAAAGTTCCGAAATTAGTTCGAACTTCGCCTCTCGCTACAAGCATTAAGTCTCTGACGAACCTGTTGTCTGCTCAGTTAGCTCAGGAAGAGTCTGCACATACTATCGATGAACCAAGTTCATCTTTGGCTTCAGACATGATTCAGGACCACCTGATGGATATAGATTTTAATCTCGTTTTAAGAAAAGGGAAACCTAGGTATAAACCTAAACTTAAACCGTAATCTTTTACTTGTTTTTGAAGATTTTTATGATTTCCGTTTATTTTATATGATTATGCTCCTTAGCTGTTAAGTTTTATAGTGTAGTTTTGTTTCATCTTGTGAAGTCCCATTTACAGGCTTCCATTAAGTTTTATAGTGTAGTTTTTGTTTGTAAAGGCCCATGTACAGGCTTGGTTTTTATTCTGGCCATTTACACCAGTGCGCTGATTGTGAAGACCTTTTACATCTTCATCTTTTATATTATTTTATTATTTTATTTAACAGCTAAATTTTGACATGACTAAGATAAGGGGCTTCCGCGTATCGGGACGGGCGTAAGCCATAGTGCTGTTACCGCCCATAAAATTCATTTTATCTTTATCTGTAAGTATGTGCGGACGTTCGTTTTATATTCCGCCACCGCACACATGTCTTTTTCCTGGAGTAAAAAATGTAACGTGCAAGCCTGTAACCAGTTGTGAAATTTACGTTTAACCAGTTGTAAACACCAACGTACCGGAGCTAACGTATAATTCAAGGTAGCGGGATATGGCCTTACTGTCTGCATGAGTGTGTTCACCCATCCATGGAACACACTAATACATGGATTCAATGTATGACGCCTAGTCAACAAATGTAACAAATTTTCCTGTTCTCCACACTTACTGCATTCAGCACGCTGTGTTATACCGAGTTGAAATAATTTTTGTCGAGTGGTTATCGCCTGATGAATCAACAAATACCACAAGTCAAACCACTCTGGAAGGACATCTACGTCGGCAATGTTCCGCCAAATATGTAGGTCGTCGACGTGATGTTTTCGACGAACCTCCAGCGACATCAAGCGTAAGTGACTTGCTAAATGTCGTTAGTACACGGTTGTAACTGGGGTGTCCACCTCTATCTCAGGATTCACCCGAGCATACGCTAATTGAGTGAGTACATCTACCTGATCACGGATCAGACGGTGCCAGGGTCCGCGATTCACAGGCAATGGGGAACAGCTGAGTCGAAAGATATCAAACAACCAGTAATGGAGAAATGTATTTCCATCCTCCGTTAGAACCTGGAGTATCTGTCGGAACCTTAACGCCATAGACTGCCACTCCAAATTTTGTAAATTCGTCCCGCCCTGAGTACGAGGTAAAACTAACACGTCCCTCGGAACCCTCAAGATATGTCCTTGCCACGGAAAATATCCGCTAATTTTACGAATATTTACCAATATTTTACCCGGGAAGGAAAAAATTTGTAAAAAATATGTGGCCATTCTGAAAATGTATACATTTAAAAATCTACTTCGTGCTTCAATAGTAGTAAATGCGGCCTTGTATTGCAACATCCGGCCTAACATAACTTGCGAGAGGCGATTGGCATTATTCTGGCAAGTCGTTTTCAAATTACGCTCCCAGGAGATACTGAGAATCTTAATACTCGTCAATACTGGCAGGACTGTCTGCTCAGTGAAATTGTGTTCATCACTAAGGGGCATAAATTGCGTTTTATGTAAATTGAGGCTTAAACCCATAATATGTTTAACCGTCGTGATGATATTCAAAACACGTTGTAATTCGGTCGGTGTGCGAATAATAAATGTGCAATCATCGACGTAAGCGAACAGTTAAGTACAGCTACCTTTAAACACCACCCCGGCTAATGCATCATGTAATAAATGCAATAACGGAGATAATGCTATGGAAAACAAAAGAGGGGAAATTGGACATCCCTGTGAAAATCCTCGACGGAGAGGAAAACTCCGTGTAAATCCCTGATTAATAATCAGTTTCATACTTCGACGATTTAGTATCTGCATTAATACGAGTACAAACATGGGTGGACAACCGGCATCCGTTAACACCTGTCGTAAATACTCATGATGGGTACTGTCGAACGCCTAAGCGTAATCAGTTCTGACTAACGCCAGATCTTTACTTGTCATGACTTTGGCATACCGTATAAGTTCCCGAATAGATAACAAAATTGCATGAATTGGACGCGTACCACTGAGTCCGTGTTGCGAGTAATGTAAAAAAAATATGACTCACCTTCCCGAATCGAGTACAAAGACATTTCATGAGTATTTTATGGTCTACATTGAATAAGGATATTAGACGTAAATCATTCATGGATGTGTTCCGTTTCGACGGTGCTGTGTTAGCTTTGCGCTTACTAATGAGCACCCCATACGCCGCAAACATTTCTTCCGGGAGCATCACTCCCTTCCACAAGTCATTTTACGCATGAACTAAATAGGGCAATAGCAAAGTTAGGAATTTTAAAAATACCGGTACTGTTAAGCCATCTGGGCCCTGGGTCGCATTGCAGTTCATCCCTTGCAATGCTTCCCGTACTTCCGTAATTGTGAATTCCTGCGTTAGTAAATTACCGTCCTCCGAAGACACGCTTGCTTTGATTGCATCCAATAATGCCGTGAATTCTACTGAATCATTGGGCGCAGGAATCTGACATTTGGTAAATTTAAATTTAAAAGCTTCGTATAGCTTGGGAGTCACCTCCTGGCCCGAGTGAATCTCCCCATTAGGCGTTTGAAACTGATCGATCAATTTCCTTTGGAGATCTTTTATTTTTTTTTCCAACGTTAATAACTCCACCGATGGTGGTTCCGTAATCCCTGCATTCACTAAGCGCGCTACCAATGGTTCCTTGCCGCGATACTCTACCACATCCTTACGGAGGATAGCCTGAAACTTCCTAATGTCAGAGATATGATCCTCTCCGGTAGCGTGTGCACGTACAGCTTTCTGCAACAAATTTTTAATAGTATGTCTCGCGTTTTCTCGCAATGGATGCTCTCCTTTTACCATAAGCTTTAGTATTGTAGATGAGGCACGACTTCACCCGGTTCCATGGTTTACTCGCTGCTGCCTTTAGTCTTACTAAGTTCACCCAACCACCGCTCAACCTGTAAGACAAAGTCTTCCTGTGATAAGAACTCCTTACGAAAGGCCCATCGCAAAGAATTTCTCAAAGACTTAGAAGCTTGCAAGGTAACCTTTGTACTGACCATAGAATGATCAGAAAAGGAATGCCTATGATGGTTAATATCCTGAATTTGTCGGCTCAAATTATTAGACACCAAAATAACGTCAATACGGCTTGCTCCCACCCCCCCCCCCCCCCAGCCCCAAAAAGTCGGACTGAATGTATTTGGATTAAGAAAAGGCCAAAGATGTATTATCTGGTTACCCTTTAAAAAAATGACCTATACAATGCAATCACCGCCGTCGGTGAAGTACTATCAGCGGCATTCGCCGTCATATTAACATCCCCCATGATTATAAATTTATGTGGTCTTAAATCATGAAGAATACCAGTTAAGTCTTGTTGGACCAACTGATTCCTTTCCTTCCAGGAGCCCGTACCGCTGTATGCATAGATTCCTATCGCAGTTACCTCCAATAGTGTGGCAGTAATGATTCTACCACTCGGATGAAAACGACATTGTTCAAGAGGTACGTCTTTACGCCAGACCAGACCTACCCCCGTGTTACCTGAGGCGCAAAATCATTGCTATAATTATAGTTCCTCCACCCTAACTGATGTAGAGTAAGTTCTTGACAGCAGATTCTTGGATGGTCTAGCTCGTTGAGACTGG
>JAGDQP010058123.1:0-12613 GCA_022664845.1 Lepisma saccharinum
AACTGAAAATTTTATAAACATTGTATTCGACTGGAAGTGAACAAACGAGTTTAAATACTTGGTCTGGCGTCTATCTTTCGACACTAAGCAATCATTCCAGGAGTGTTACGTAGAGCTCGATGAAATGAAAGTTCAGTGACCAGAACATTCATCCGGGTTATTTTTTTTTTTTAACATTTTGATGCGATTATTTATTTGAATAGGAATAAAAAGAAACAAACAATTCTGACTAGTACAAGAACTTCAAGCTTAAACTATGAATTAGACACGCCACTTTCACCAATTTTGAGGGCAAGAAATTCTTAAGTGAGTGTGGGGAGAGAATTATACTTTTACGTGTCATTGAACGAAGTTAGTAATTTCATACAATTCTTTTTACAAAGTTGTGGAATAATACTTGCAGGATTTTGTTCCCAAGAAAGACACATTTGACCCTTTCTATATAATACAATTGTAGGGCTGCAGCTAGCATGTTTTATAAAAAAAAATGTTAGCAGTAAAATATTAGAGCCACAACTTGTCTCTTTTAGTTAGTCAACTTGATTATTTGACGTGATTTTCGTGTGAAATTTTCTAATGTCCTTTTTGCTACTCCCTCGTTCATCAATCTTACTACTCTCACCCACACATTTGGAGGAAAGGGAAATTACAGCTCATTGCCTTGTTTGTGTTAACGGTGTGATTTGGTAGCTTTCCTCCCTATCATGTTATGTTCGACTATCACGCAACAACTACGGGACTCAGAAGCAAAAGAATACAAGAGACATGGGAGAATAAAAATGTTCGAGTTCATCTTTTATATATGACACGAAATATATTTGACGCAAAATAATCATATTTCGTACAAGGACACATTAGACTTTAATGTGCCCTTGTACAAAATGTTAATAATTTATGTCATATACATTTCCCGTCAGATATAAAAAAGATAAACTGACACTTCCTTTTATCTTTTAATGTTATGTTACTTGTACCCTTTTGCTTCTGGGTCCCTCAATTCTTAAGCCTTGTTTAGTTTCTAATGGCACTAAGTGAACATTACGTGAAAGTTGAGAGGAAATGAAATCAGCCGGCTTATATTCCTTCCGCATTTCTTTTTCTCAGACATCGCTAATGAATTCTCAGAAATGCATTTTCTGAAGTTTTGATTAGGTTATTATCACATAAGTCTTCGTGATTGGAAGCTTTGTAGAATAAGACTGAAAATGACAAACTTGGATTTAAGGTACTACAAGGGGTTTCTAACGACTTCTAGAGAATCTCTATGTTGTTTTAGCGGACTCAAAAAAAAAATCGTCTTATTTTAATTCCCATTTGTCTATCTGTAACGAAGGCTAGCGCCTATACGAAAGCAAGCGGAGAAAAGTTATTTCAAATTTCGAATCAGCGATTTAATTTAGCGTAAGATTTTCTTGTTCGAGTAATCGATTTCGTAGTTTTCCTATCTATGATACTACGGAAGACTACCAGCCATTATATATATATGGAAGAAATCGACAGAGACCTTTCATACATTGCATTATTATTTATTTATTTACAGAGAAATTCATTCTTCACTTAAAAAAGATTTACACTAATATCATAGCTGTTACAATTATAATATATAAAGAAAAAAGAAGAAAAAACAGCAACACGAAAAAAATACAAGCTTGAATCTCTAATCTAATTCACCTATAGACTTAAATAAAATTCATACAAAAGAGAAACATATAATACACATATACATCCATACACAATTATACATGCACAAATTCATACGTATAGTTGTATATACGTATATATATAAATATATAAATTTACTCATTTGCAAATAGTAAAATCACCCATTATAGAGATGTTTTTGAAAATTAATATAGAATATTAAAATTCATATCTGAAAAAATGATCTCAAAATATGCTCGAACACTGTGAAAGTTAGTGCAAAATCTATACTAGAGCACAAATTATTATACTCTGAGCACATTCTAAGTAAGGGTGAATTTTTATATTGCTGTGTGTGTGTGTGTTTTTTTTTTTTTTTTTTTGTATGAAAAGTTTACTTTGTCCGTGTATTTGATCTTTTGATATTAAAACCAATCAAACTTAAAAAAATGACTGTTATCAAATTTCTCATTAACTCTTTTATATAAAATATTTGCTCACTTATTTTACGTCTGTTATAAAGGTTAGTATAATTGAACTCCGTTAGTAAGTTATTATATGAGATTCCAATTTTAATTGCAGATTGTTTATAATATAAGAAACGCAAAAAGCTTTTCTGAATCGACTCCACTTTTTTTCACGTGACATTTATCAGAGGTTGACCATATTCAACTTTACTTCTCACCATACAATTAAAAAGGATTCTAAGTGAATCGATATTATTTAAATTAGTTGCATTTCTGCGTAGGAAACCCAAGTTGAAAGTTAAGCGTTCATCAATAATAACACCTAAATCTTTAAGTGGGTCTACTTGTTTAATAAATATATTTCCAATTCTATAATCTGCCAGAAAGTTGCATTTTGTTTTGGAGAAAATCATATAACGACACTTTTTCCTGTTCATGAAGACAATTTCTTTCAACCCAATTACATAAAACATCAATATCTCTCTGGAGGTATTGACAATCATCAACAGTTTGTATTTCAGCATACATCTTTGTGTCATCTGCATACATTAAATAATTTGCATATTTAATGATACGTATTTGGTAGATCGTTAACATACAACAGAAAAAAAGAATGGACCTAAATTAGACCCCTGAGGTTCTCCTGAGTTAGTTACATATTCAAATGATTGAAACTGTTTGTACACTACGAACTACTTACGATGAGTTATAGAATATAGGACTTAAAGAGAGCTACAAATGGAGATGATAGACCAAATTTAGTCAACAATAGAGCATGATTAACTTTATCGAAAGCCTTGAAAAAATCAAAATATATTGAGTGTACTATTGATCTATTATTTAATGCTGAATAAATATATTGTGCATAATTTACTAAGTTAGTCATTGTGGACATAGAAGGAGTTACCATGTTGATTTTCAGTAATGTAACTTTTAACATGAGTCAGTATACGACTGTATAAAATTTGTTCAAATACCGTAACAGGTGCATAGAATAACCACTGGTCTATAATTTTCAATGTTTCCATTACTACCAGCTTTGAATAATGGAGAGACTCGCATTGTCTTCCATATATCAGGAATGTTTTTATTCTTATTATTAAATTATAAATAGTACACAATGGTTATAAAAGAACTTCAGAACATGTCTTTAGTATACATGGAGGTATATTGTCAGGTCCACTAAATTTTTTCGATTTCATTTTTTTAATCGCATCTCTATATTCATTAAATAATACTTCATTTAAAGGCAACGTATACATATTCTCAACGTCAGGATCTCCAGATACCGCGATTATTTGACGAGAGCTTTCATAGACAGATTTTAAAAAAATGTTGAAATCCGTTGGTGATATCAGAACCCGTATCTAATATTTGTTATTGTATTTCAAAATGCTGTTACATTTTTTTATTTTATCTTTCTTATTTTGTACTAAATTGCATAAAGATCGAGCATCATATTAATATTTTCCTCAATTTGTTTAGTATAATTATTATAAGCTTTTCTTATAATACTCTTTAATTTCTTTCGAATCTCACAAAACATTAACTTATTGTATTCTGAATTCTTCCTCCTTTTCCTATAAGAATATTTAAGTTTTATAGTCCTTATTATTTCATTAGTAAACCAACATGGGTATTTTTTCTTATATGCGATTTCACTTGAGGAACATTTTCCTTGAATACGAAATCTATAATTTGATAGACATAATCAGTTACACATTTCAATGATTAAAAGCACCCAACGTACTGTAATATGTCACGAAACATCGTATAAAACTTTAAGAATTTTTAAAGTTATTTTTCAAAACATGGTCGTTTCTTACATAAGTGTGCTAGTTGTTGACTTTCAGATTTGGATTTAATTCATGGTGATGAATATCTGACTTAACAAGTGGATAATCGTCTTTGAGAACTTCAATATTATTCTTTACATTTGTCAAAATCAAGTCGAGAGTTTTATTATTTTCATTTCTGATATCATTTATTGATTGTAAATTATAATGGTGTAAGGAATTACACAAAGTTCTATAATATGGCCCACCAATATTAAGGTTGTACGAAAAATTACTAATTAAACGCAAATTAAAATCTCCACAATTGTTATATATCTGGTGTTGAAATCCTCTTTAGTCTCAAATAAATTATAAAATGATAAATATTTGTCCAATTTAGAATAATGAGAAATCAGAGCATTGCACGCACCACTGTTTCACCATTCCGAGAAGCAATAGAAGGGCCATCGGGCAATGCCAAACTCTCTTCACCGCTACAGCTCTTGACCTCTACAGCTTTCGACACCCACACTCCAAATTGAAGTCGAAGAAGGACTCTGCAGATCATCAGTAATGTCAGTATAAAAACATTTTTGTTTCATTAGTGAATTTATTCTGAATCAACAACTACCAGTAATCTCAAAATGGACGTCATAGCTCTTCAACATCTATTTAGAGGTATGGTATGTTTTCTTGGCCTTTTCAATATTTACTCTGTGTTTTGGTGGAGATTGCTGCATAAGTTACATATGTTCTCAATCGTCGTTTTAGATATAAATCCATTCAGTTGCGATTAAATTCAAACAATATATGTGTGTTTCGTATACCTGCGCTATTACGTATGCCGTGTTCAAACTTTGCATCCAATTAAGAAAAAAAAATTGTATTTTCGTTCATTTTCAGTTTTCGTTAGATCCCTTTTAAATCAAAGAAAGACCTGCCCATCTGAAATATAAAAGGTCAACTAATTTCACATTAAATTATAACCATTGAATGTCACCTCTCGCTACAACCTACCACATATTTCACATTATTTCCAGATATGATCCAGCATTTTCTCGCGACGTTTCACCAACTTAAGCAATACTCTCGGGACTTTCACATGATATACTGTATAAAAACGCACATTTGTACCAATAATATACATTTAAGAACATCTATAGAAAATTAAAATTTTATCAAGTATATGTCTGACCCTTAATTTTCATACTGATATGCAAAGTATTGATCGAAGATCTATGAAAAATTTACGGCGGGCTAGAAAAAACTTAGTGGGGATAAGCCCCCGTAGCACCCCTGGCTACGAGCCTGTAGAGAAAAAGAATAATGTTAAAAAATTGGCGTCTGTGGATGGAGTTCGAACCAACTTCGTCAGCTTTATGAACAAAAAGAAAGAAAAAAGTTAACGTGACGCTACAACTTCGGCCACTGAAGATCATGGTAAACAAGGCTTCGAGATGAACTCTTGTCCAAATATAAGCAAAGTAAACAATTATATAAAGCGTGTTTTTGTTTCATTTTATAAACAAATGAGTTTTAAACATTATAATAAATAAAAAATAAATTGATTACGATGAAGAAAATTGAGTCTGTTTTGTAGAGGAACTTATCTGTCGATGAATGACTTATTCCTAACACGCTTCTTACAGTGGAAAATATTTAATTTTGTAATTTAGGATTTTGAAAGAGACCGGTCATTTTATCATTGACTGAGTGTACATACGTTTGTGGGTGGGGAACAGGAAATCCATCAGAATTTTCGATTTGAGGATATTAAGCCAAATTGGAGGCTCTAAGTTAAGTTTTACATGGTCCCTATAGCTTTCTCAACCTAAAACAGTTTAAGTTGGGGGGGGGATGTGTGGTCAAGAATTTGGATGGACATCCATTTTTGGTGGTCTCCATGGTGAAAAGTGTATGTATCAATGGTATATGCGAAGTTTATGTAAATGTATTGAAATAGGTTGATACGTGTAGGACTCGAATTGTGAAAGTAAAAGCCTATATTGACTTAACTGTATAAGTTAAAATACATAATGTATAAACATACGCTGTCGCTTTTTTGGTGTTTGTGGGTGTGTTTACTTAAGGAAATTGTGATTTAATTATCAGTTATTGTAGAGTGAATTATGAGCTAGTTGAAAATTAGATTGTGTTGTCCAAGAGTTCTGAGAAAGATACTCATACAGTCGTAAATACAATTATATATGTCAGACGAGTGTATATCAGAAGAACAGATCATATGCCATTAGCTGATTACATGTCAAATATAATAAATTCCTATACATTAATCTTCCACAGTTTCTCTCTGGAAAGAAAGAAACTAAGTCTGTCGAACTTACTTTCGAGTATAACAGCTGTAGATTATCTTTTATTCTTTTCAATTTTATTTCCGAAGGAAAACAACTAATAATAATTTGATTGTTTAATTGTTGTCCGTCCTAACTTTTCAAGTAAGAACTGTTATAAAAGAAAATTGTATGCTTTCTTATTTTAATACAAAGATGTTTCCTCCTGTTGTATCCATCTGGTTTAATTTAAAATTTGAAGCGTTATTTTAACAAATAAAAATTATTTATGATTATTTATTTAATTTACATATAGAAAATACAGGCAGCTATGGCCTAAACCCGTCTCGTGTAAGAGGGATGTCGTTCGTCAGCAAGCATTCTTTTGATGAGATGGAAGAGAATGGTAGCAGCTAGTGCCATTAATAGTCGTGAAACACATCATTTTTGTTAAGGTGGTAACTTCTAGAAGGCTTCGCTAAGTTACAAATTTAACCTATCAAAATCTCAGCAGATAAGCTTAGGACTGTACTCTCATTTTTCCCTAGTTATTTATTGTTGTAATGTAATTATTGTAGTATTTTTCTTCTTAAATATCTACAACCGTACTCAGAAATGTTTTATGGATTGACTAGCGCTGTACTAACGAGTGCCTAACAATGTGAATAGATTGATAGTCACTCGTTAGCACAGCACTAGTCCCTTACAAAAAAAAGACGTTTCTGAATACGGTTCTAGGGTTTTCCTTAGCATGCATCATTATGTAAATTATTCATACCAAGGGATGGTTGCAAATATTTAGCAATGTATTTGCAAAAATAAAATATGTTTAGATTTCTAACATAGTCATTCTAACCCTTAAGACAAAAAATACAATAGATAGTATTTTTACGTACCACGTTACTTCACATGAACAAATATTTGTCAGGGGGCCAACTACTGGTTTCAGCAGTGTCCATAACTGGTACACGTCTTCAGGTCTCGAAAACGTATAGTGAACGTAAGTGCCAATAACTGGACATGAAGGGGAACAATACTGGTTAGAGGGTGTCAACAATAGGGTCATTTTACTGTTTTGAAAAGAAAAATAATAAATACATACATACTCTGCATTTTCATTACTTCACTGTAAAATTAATTTCGAGCGAAGATCTATAGTTTACTGTTACCATGAACAGAAATACGAGAAAGCAGCAATATATCAGCACTTCAAGCTTCAAAACAACAGTGGTCTAAAAGTGCCAACAATAAATGGATCCTTGAGAATCTGACCCCTCCACACGGTACCAACGATTTGAATATGTCATTAGAAAGTACTTGGTTGGTACCATTCCGTTAAAATTTTCTTTTGTACCCTTGTACCAAGTTGACGCAGCCCATTCAACCAACACAACGTTATATAACGATTTAACCAGCTCATGGTAAAAATTTTCTTTTGTACCGGGTAGTATCGTTAAAAGTTTTCCGTGTAAGGGCTCTTTTTCATGAAAGCTTGCGTTCCTTGCGATTTGGGTGAATAGCCAATTGAAAGACGTGTTACGCTTATCTTACAATAAAACACAGAATAAAATACGTGTTTGAAGCAAGCAACGCAAGCTTTCATTAAAATCATCCCTTACACGGAGAACATGCATTTAAGGTTAATGTAAAGCAACGAGCTTCTTTGTTAATATTCACAACAACAATAAAGCAATTTCAACAACGAAGAAAAATGAAAAAAAAAATCGACATTGATTGAACTCTTGAATTGGTTATGAACTTTCTTCCCTGAAAGTTAGAACTCTCTAGGCTTGAATTTGTAGGAGCAGCATTAAAATTTCGTTCAGCGATAAAAAATACACTACACATATGCGGAGGTAGTGCTACCATCTTTTGTTGGAGATCATTGTTTTACATTAACCATAAACATTTGTTTCAATTGCCTATTCAGCCAAATCGCAAGCAAAGAACGCCGCGAGCGTCTGTATGAAAGCCTGCCTTATTGTCAGTCATTACTCACATCAAGTGATGTACGTTACGAAAAAGAAAGTATTTATGATTTGATATATGATTGAGCTGTAATATATTAGAGAACTAGATTGCATTATAAATCTAGTTCATATCTTAATTCTGAAGCCAGGAATAAGACGAAACCGTTAACGTCGTTTATCTACTTCAGGTTCATCTGAACGGTTTCAAACTCTGAATTCTAAGTTTTTCACTCGTGTTGTTGATGTGATGTGATGTATGACCCGTTTCTTATGTATGACTTTAATTCTTGAATTACGCAAACTAACATGAATATGCTGTGGTTTTATATGCGTAGTTCATTGTGTTTATACCTCACAAATTAAAACATAAAAAACATGCTTTAGATACTAATCTACTCTCCAGTCGTTAGGTACAGCTATGAGCTCTAAGTAACGATACTGGAGTTTCTTAAAACTTTTAACGATACTACCCGGTACAAAAGAAAATTTTCACAATGAGCTGGTTAAATCGTTATATAACGTTGTGTTGGTTGAATGGGCTGCGTCAACTTGGTACAAGGGTGAGCTACTCACTCAAAGCAAGCAACGCACGCTTGAAAGAAAATCAGCCCTAAGAGTTAACTTCGAATCAAATATTAAAGTTCCTTGTTGAACCAAACAGGACACAGTTTACGTTTCAGAAAATAGGAACTATGTTTTCATTTTAACCAATATGATACAATTGTTCAATAGAACAACATATTGTACATTTTAGTATGAAAGCAAACATACAAAAACAAACCTATTTTTCAGTTATTCCTGAGCGTAAACCTTTTGTTATTCTTCACCTTCGTTTGGTTTTCTGTATTTTCTCTTCCCATCTCACGAATAAAATATCGAAACAGAAACAAGTATCGCTTCCCGGAAGTAGGGAACGAAAATAAGTTCTGATAGCAATTTAAACTGCACCAATTTCGAGTGATTTGATATCTCACATCTCAATCGAAGATTTTTCAATTGTTTCGTACGAACTACTGGAGCAAACTAGAAAAATAAAGATGAAGAATGCGATATAAGTGTATATTTGTGTGTAAGCGACATTTTGTACTGGAACAACGTCTCATATTGACGTGATACGTATCACCTTTCTTCTCCTTTTTCCTTTTGCTGTCAGAGGAGTAGGAATCTAATAAAATAGTACTTCAGAAACTCTCCAGATTTTCTTCATATATTTTTTTCGTTTTCTTTCCCTATTTTCATTTCTTTCTTAAAGATAAATCCAAACGCTTCACATACTCTTCCTACAGACACAGACAGACAAGCAACTAGCACAAATATATAAACCTATAGAAAGCCCTTGATTTTTCTCTCATCTTAAAAGGAATCGCGCGCTTAGCGACAACAAATTAATGGGAATAACATTTAAAAAGCTAATGAAGTGAGTGAATATGGCAGTATCTATTGCTTTGTAATACCATACTTATCTTCTTTTAAATTTCGTACTTTAAAATGGGATGCAATAGTTTTCAATGTGGAATTTTGAATGGCTTTTAGGCACCTTTGGTTAAGGCCAGGATGAAATAGTTTTCTTTATCATGGAAACAATATACTGTAGAGGAAGGGTAGTCTAATTTGTAAAAGAGAGCTATCGAGTGGTAGCAGACATGTTGGTCGTGCGAGTTGGGGCGCTAAGCCAGCAACTCGAAGATCTCTGGTTCGAACCCCGGGCTAATGTTTGTTTGTGAATTTTATAGACTTAACAGCTATTGGACTCGAGACGGGCTGAAGTCTTTAGTTACTAAACTGGCCCAACATTTTACAAATTTTGCTGCGTCGCGCGCGTCTCTTTAATGAATCGCCGCCATTAAGTAGATAATTTTAATTGAGCACGGAGTATATGTGTTCATATAGTCCTATAAGGAAGGAAATAACGATTTTCGACTTGAGTGTTTTGGTGCAAAAAATTAAAATCGACAACAAACGTTTAAAGAGATCAAATTATAAGAAAAGCAGTAAACGGCGACACTATACGATCTTCAAAGAATGGTTAACAGAATAAAACCATGTATCAGTCCATTTCCTTCATTGAAACTACATTCGATAATTGCATATTATATACACAATTGTTATCGTATGAGACTAATATGTTAGGTTATTTTTAAATGTTCATAATCTGATCGCTTCCTAACCTTGAAACACTCTCGTCTCCCCTTCTACAAAATCCTGACACCATCCCATACCTTTATGAATCATAAAGTATTACTAACCGTTCTGTATATATTTAGGTTCAACCTTTTTACATTTATCGCGAGGTTAGGAGAAACTTGGGTCTTTATTATTATTATTACTGTTCTTATCTCTTTTTTTTTTCCTAACTTCCCTTTCCCCTTCAGAAAACTGCTTTATGACCCTGTTTTGTTTGCTCAATCCCTCTTTTGTTTCGTTAGAATTATTAATTCTAATTTTAATCTTGGTTCACAAATATTACACAAGAAGGACATCTCTGCAAAGTCGGGCGTATTCTCTACACGCGTCTAAAACCTTTGTTCATAGCTATGTGAATTAAAAGTAATGAAGTACTGTTATAAACAAGTGGATCTAAACCTGCTTTCTTCGTAATCTTCGGACATGCCGATTTTGGTAGTGAAAAATCTGTTTGTACTGAGAAACGTTATTTTGTGACACAGCATTTAAGTACCACAAAGCATAAAACACAACTGACAAGAAGTGCAATGCAGATAAAACTACTCCACTTTTGCCAGTGTTTTGTGCAGCCTATGCACACCACAATCAGTTCGCGTGTGATTTATTTATTTTATTTATTGACTTATTTTCCATGGCGGAGTTAAGACCACGGAAAGGCCATGTTCGTTCGTTGCGACTGACATCCCTCTTTCATCCATCTCTGAAAAGTTTTTTAGAAACTTACACGAAACGAGAAGTGCCCTCCGAATCTACATTAAGAAAGACATACTTAGAGGCTGCATACATTGATGCCATGGTGAATATTCGAAGTGAGGTTGGTGACAGCAATATTTTCATTTCCATAGATGAAAACAATGATGTTGTGGGTAGATTCATCTGTAACGTCATAATTGGAAACATGGACCCTGGATAAGCATCGAAGATTTTTCTTCTGGGAGCAGACATTGTGGAAAAAAACCAATAGCTCCACTATATCAAATATTTATCAGTGCTCTGAATCTACTTTGGCCTCACGGAATAAAACATGACCATGTTCTTCTCTTCCTGGCTGATGCAGCAACATATATGAAGAAAGAAGTTGAGGCACTTAAAGTTATTTTTCCCCAAATGGTACATTTGACATGCTTGGCACACGCCTTGCATAGAGTTGCAGAAACAGTTCGTGCATTGTTCCCGGACCTTGACAAGCTTATTTCAAATGTGAAGAAGATCTTTATTAAAGCACCTTCTAGAGTTAGAGTATTCAGAGAGATTGCATCAGATATACCACTGCCTCCATTTCCAGTTTCGACGAGCTGGGGAGCATGGTTGGAAACAGCTTTTTACTATGCCGAGCATTTCGACAAAATCAAGGAGATCGTCAATGCGTTTGATGAAGAGGATGCCTCTTCCAGTAGGATTGTTTAGGAGTTACTCGGACAGACATCTGTGAAATACGAGCTCACATTCATATTTTCAAATTTCTCGCAGATACCAACGTCAATCATTTCCCTGGAAAAACAAAATCTGGAACTTGCGGCTGCTATGAGTGTGTTTGATGGTGTAGTGAAAGATGTTTCCAATATTCCTGGTGAGAAAGGTGAAGTTTTAAAGAAAAAGTGTGGCCATCTTGTTAGTGAAAACCGTGACTTGCAGAAAATTAGGAATATTTCTAATGTTTTGGAGAATGAGTCAATGGTTGATGTGGGTTTGGACCCTATTGTTGTCTCGTGCTTTAAATATGCTCCTCTCACATCGGTAGATGTTGAAAGGTCCTTTCTGCGTCTCAAACGAATCTTAACAGAGAGGCGACATAATCTAACGGTGGAAATTTTGAAGAAAAAAACTTATTATTATTTCATGCAACAAGAAGTGAACTATGTGCTGTGTAACAGGACTGCTCTCCAAGAGCCAAGGTAGGATTATCTCTGTTCATTTGTTAGACGTTTGTTTTTCATAGACGCATACAGAAGCTTATTTCTGTTTAGCTATCCTTGTGCTACAAAAACTGCTAATATTTATGTGCTATGTGCTTTTTTAAAAAAATTGATGCGTCCTCTTTATTGATAATTCCAAGATCATAAATTAAATTATTGATACTTACAATGATTATTTTATTAATTATTATTTTGTTAATCATTTTATTAATTTGCGTAATTATCAGAGATTAACGAAAATGCTGCTTTTTTTTACTAAGATGAAGTCTTAAAAGTAAAACGAATATGCTCATTCTTGCCATATAAAGTACCATTTTTGAAATTTATTTTGCCTGCCATTTTTGGTGCTTTATTTTGCCATAACTTCCGGTC
>JAGDQP010058124.1:0-12613 GCA_022664845.1 Lepisma saccharinum
GTGGACCCCTGAAATTGCACGTTTTAGGCTAACTGACTCACTCACTCATTGACTCACTCATCATATTGTTTAGGGTGTTTGGAGTTAGCTAGAAACATGAAATTTGGTACAAAGGTAAAGGTAGATAAAGGAAAAATTCCGACATTTTGAAAAGGTTGCCATCTTGGATTCAAAATGACCGCCAAACCTAAAATTTCAAAGAATACACAGCCTAAACGACTAAAGATAGAACAGTGAAATTTGTTATGAAACTACATGATTAATAGCAAATTAAGAAAACGTTTTAAAAATTTGAAAAACTCGTCATCTTGGATTCAAAATGGCCGCCAACCCTAAACTTTTAAAGTATACACAGCCTAAACGGTTGGCGCTAGAATAACGAAATTTAGTTTGACAGTACAACATTATTAGTAGATTATGAAAATATTACAAAATATATCTAAAGACGCCATCTTGAATCCAAAATGGCGGGTGTCATAAATCCATTTTCAACACTACTTGAGCCAGAGATACGAAATTTGACATAGTGATGTATTATCAATAGTAGTTTAGGAAAACAACAACGTTTTAAAAAAAATCACCATCTTTGATTCAAAATGGCAGCTGAAATACAATTTTTCACATCGTTCGGGATAGAGAAATGAAATTTGGTATGATAGTGTATCATCACGAGTATGTCACGAAAATATAAGAAAACGTTAAAAATGTGTCCATCTTTTATCCAAAATGCCCGCCTAAGCCCCACTTTATAACGACTGAAGCTAGAGAAACGAAATTTGGTATGAAGGTGTACCATTACGAGTAGGCTAGAATAAATTCGGCTCGTCTCCCCTACTATGGTGCAGTTCCCAGCGGTAGCCTGATTGCGATAAAGGGGTGCGCCTCAGCGAGGCCATCTTGGAATTCTGGGGGCAGCGCCCCAATGAGGCGAAGCGAGCATATAAATTACACAAGTGTAAAAAGCTGCGAAATACGAGCAAAAGCACCAGGGTGCAAAATGTCCAGTCAACTCCTTCAACCTTAAAAAGTGGTGAAATGGAATATGGATGAGCCTAGTTCCTCGCGCCAACTTCTAATACTCCTGCGTGTCCCACCAAGTTTTACTCGTCACAAACGTTAGCACTGCCAGGAGCATGTTATACAGGAAGAATGTGGAAGTTTCCCCATTCGGACGCAGCGCTCTAGAGTATGAGGGAATATCTGCATCATGTGGCGCAGTGCACTGCAGATTCTGGTTGTGATAAAATGACGCAGTTGCTCCAAACTCCTCAAGTTCGATGCTCGGCCTGCCGTGGGATTCTTGGCGCAGCGACGCGAGCGAATCGAGGGGAGTATCAACACGCACGGAAGTGCATGCAGCCGAGTTCCGCGTGTCACAAAACGTTAGCATGCTATACAGGAACAAGAGTTTATTGCGAAATCAGCGATTTTGAGGTTCTGTAAGAAAAAGATGTTCAAAATTGGAATGTGAAATTTCGAATTATGACGGTATATCATCACTAGTAGATTACAAAATATCTGCAAAGACATCATTTTGAATCCAAAATGGCTGACTTCATAATCCATTTTCCAGACCGTTTGAACTAGGGATACGAAATTTGGCATAAAGCTGTATTAAGCAGAGTAGTTTAGGAATAATTTACATTTTTGAAAAAGTTGTTAACTTGGATCAAAATGGCAGCACAAAAAAACATTTTTCCACACCATTCGAGCTATAGAAACGAAATTTGGTATGAAGGTGTAGAATCACAAGACGGTAACAGCAATGTAAGAAAACTTTTTAAAAATCGCTTTCTTTAATTCAACATAGCCGCCCAAATACCATTTTCCAAACCACTGAAACTAGAGAAACGAAATCTGGTATGAAGGTGTACCATCACGAAAGTGTTTCAATAAATCGATCAAACCACCGCTATGAGGGTGCAGCCCCCGAGGGGATATGGGAAAAGTCTGCACAGCATGGGGCGCTGCCGCCAGAAAGTCTGATTACAATAAAGGGGGCGTAGCTTCAAAAATTTGAAGTTGGGGCGCACACGGAATTCTGGGGCAGCACACCCAGCGAGTCGAACCCAGTATGTATACGACTTGGTCGCGACCTACAAAAAGCTGTGAAATCCGAACAAAAACAACCAGAGGTGCAAAAAGTGCAGCCAAGTTCTTTAGTCCTAAAAAGGTGTGAAATGGGAGACGGATGAGCCAAGTTCCTTGGTGACAGCATGTAACAGGAACAAAGGAACTTGACGCGAGCTGGCAACAGCCTTAGGGTTGGTGGCGGTGGACGTAGTGGGTTTTAGGATCCCCACCACCCTTATAGCTTGAGGATCATGAACCTTGCCACCTCGCGCCAAGTTCCTTTGTTCCTGTTACATGCTATCACCAAGGAACCTGGCTCATCCGTCTCCCATTTCACACCTTTTTAGGGCTAAAGAACTTGGCTCCACTTTTTGCACCTCTGGTGTGTTTGTTCGGATATAATTATAAGAAAATGTATCATGTATGTCTTGAAACATAACGAACTAGCAAGGTACATCAACAAAATGACAGAGAGTGCTGCAACCCAATTATCAGTTAAGTTTGGTGGGCTGCGTAGCATGTTAGGATGTAACGAAATCTGAAGAGAAAAAAAATACCGAACTTACAGCAGCAACTCGTGTCTCAAAATTTACAGAATTTATTTACCTTTCTTATTGAAATTAAGAAATCGTTCAGGTATTATAGTTTAATATATTCCAAAATTATTATTTTTTTTAGAATTAACATGCTTCCAAAATTTTATATGGAACGGGTGAAGCGAAAAATATTTATCTCTACTTTTTTTTTCAAGAAATACCTTATTTGGCTTGTCACAGTCTAGGGGTTTCGCTGGAATTTGTTGTGGCATGAACAGACACAATGATTTTTTTTTTATGATGATATTGAGGAACATTTGTACCAAGTTTTGTGCTGTACTTTAAACGCCTTAGCACAACAAACATGCATAATTATATAATTTGGCATTTATATATATACGATACATTCTTTCATATGTTTTGTATACATAACATATTATTAACTCTCATTCTTGTTAGCAACGTTGGTTGGATTATCTTATAGATAACGTAAACGAATATTTTTTTTTAATTTATAAGGTCACATATTTTCTTTCACAACTTTTAGGTAAATTGTAGTATAATTCTTCCGTTGATAGTATTTAGTATGAATTGATCCTTTATTCCCGATTAACAATATTTATTAAAATAGTTGTCAACATGAGTATTACTGTAGAACATACACAGAAAAATATGTTTGTTTGTTGTTGCAAAAAATGATAAAAAGCCAAGTTAAAAACTTTAATAGTACTATGAATATTACAAAATGGAAAATTATCGTTTGTCAGTTATAGGATTAAAAACTTCAGTTAATCATTCTAAATTATTTTCTTTTGCTTTTAATCTTACTTACTTTTGAAATTTCTAGTTATTTATGCGAACAAATAAGTGACATAAAGATAAATGGGTTTGTAACAAATCTGTATTTTTTTTAGTGGGACAAATAAGAATCTTGGAAAGCAAAGTCGATTTTGGGCTTTGCAATGTATTTGTTATACTGGTTATTAGCGTAGAATGCAAGGAAAAGTTTTAATGCGATATTCAAACGTGTAGAGGGTCTTCTTGTACATCATTATTATACATGCATGTAGATAGTATATTGGAAATTTTAGGTTCCAACAATTTTCTTAATGACGAGAAACTTCGCTTGACTTCAGCTACGAATAGTTAACTCCAGCTGACAACTTGCCGACAGTGTTCGAGTCTTCTCAGTAAAATAATAGAGTTTTCTTCATTGGTGGAAATCAAATTCGTTAAAGTTTTATCTAAGAAACAAAACTTTGTTCCCCCCACCCTATTTTGACACATTATTCGGCAATCACAAATATGTTTTTCTGTGTATGGTTGCACTCTATTTGGTAAACTTCTATACACTTTCACGTTCACTAGAGGTTTGGTGGTCTAGAAAATGACAGTGTTAGCTGGAAGGTAAGTGTTGTGACATACAGTAGACTACGTGATAGACGTGAGTAGAGAAAACAAAATAAAGCTGAAAAAATAAATATGAAGCTTACAGAGAGCTACGGACTAAATGAGACAGAGAGCAGAGAGAGAGAGAGAGAGAGAGAAGAGAGTATCACGAGAGTAGGAAGTAACAGAACAAATTGAGATGAAGTTGTCAAACAACGTATCAGACCTTCGTTGGCGCCAAACGCAGCCTCCATTCTGCGTGATCATGCGCAATAATAAGACTCTCAACACACTCTCCGTGGGTGATGGTAACTTGTAAAAGGGATAGCGTGTGCGAACGCTGTTCAGTTTATGAATTAGCGCTGAACGTGTTTGTGTCTCGGTGTCGTATTTTAACCGAATCCACAGTGGCGGACGCAGACAGCGGCAAAGAAGAGGAATCGCGCGTGATCGTACATGGAATTGAGAATGCAGCGACTTGTAGTAAACATATGGGCAAGTGTTCAACAAATATATTCACTTCATTTAACACAACTAATGGCAGTTTTCTACTCAGTTATAACTTTTTAAGGTTGTGAAACAACAGCAATGTTTTATTACGCTGTTTATTTTCACGTCACAAATACACAATACATCTTCCAAAATGAAAATAAATTTTCTAAAGACCCGAATATCACAATAGTCTATGAGATCTGGAAATAAATATATTTTTTCAGAACAAAACGCTTAGTTAGCAACACATATGTGGCTAGTATAATATATTCATATATTTTTTATATTCCTAGTTTTATTTATTTCATTCCGTTACATTGAATAGCTATATCGAGATATTTATTGTCTTCTGTAAATTAATCAACACTTTTATTTCAATCAAAGTTGCAATTGCGTTCTAGCGGGTATTTCTTAGTCTGTTGTTTAAATTATTCTGCAACTTCTCGATGTGCGGAGGTATCTTTTATTACTTTCTTTTATATATTAAGTCACATTTTTTAAGAAAAGTATAACTGTTCCAAAAACGACTATTTAGATGATCACGTTTATTGAACATTACGTACTTAGCTCCCCTGACACATGTAAAACAAAATTATTTTCTAAATAATTTGGCTGTTTAAAACTAAAAGAAAGACTAAAGAAAAAAATAAAAATAAATAGTTTATCAACTGTGTTTATATTGTACATAGTTTTAAAATCATATAAACCCCGAGAACCTAACCAAAACGCTTTGCAAAAAGAGTATATAATTATTCTACTGTATTTCATAGAAATAAATGAGTTTTAAATACAAGCAACCCGAATTTAGTTACAATTATATTTACTTGTATAACTAAAAGTCAGTTTAACATTTATGTATTGGTTAATTTCTTATGATCGGAGAAAATGGTATTAATTTAAGAATAATAGTTGGTAATATAATGGTTAAATATGTCCGTTTAGCCCAAAAGTAATTTATTAAAAATACAAAGATTTTCTTAATTTGTTAAGATATTGAAATAAATTCAAACTAAAACAACGAATTCATGCGCAAAGTGGAACTGTTTACGACAAATATTACCACTATAATTTGTTATGGGATTGATAGTTATCTAAATTGAATTATTGATGGCCTTTAGGAATCTTTGCCTTAGGTATAGAGTAAGAAACAAGATGACGGAAGTATCTTTCATAGCCATAGCTAAAGTACCATTCCGACAATCAGCTGATGGAACTAATGGAGACCCTGAAAAACAACGTGGATGGTAGGGTTTGAACTCCCCCACGTATCTACAACTGCGATCCAAATTTTTCGTAGTTACAGCCTGCCACACGATGGTTGGGTAGATATTTTTCTGTGGCTGATTGCCGTCTAATGTCGGAGCGATAGCACCTCTTGGTAAGAACGCTTTTTCAGGACATGGATTGAAAAGACATTTATCAGGACATTCATTACAGGCAACATCACCGCAATTTGCTTAGTTTGCGATGAGGGGATTTGCGAAAGTTAATTACGGATAGTTCTTGGAAATCGAAATGTCGCTGCATCCCTAGTACAAATGTAAAGAATTCGATTATACACACTGAACGAAATAGGATGGTTAGAATACATGTTTTCACAATATTTACTTTACAACGAGAAATTACAGGAATTATCGTAAAATATCTACACTTGTTTGTTTGCAGAAAAAAATATATGATTTGACAAATAAATCATAAGTAATTTACGATACGAAAATTATCCATAAAGTGAGTAAAAACGTGTATGCTTTAAATTTCATCTTTCTATTTCATTTATTTTACGTTCACCAGGGTTCCTCAGATTTCCAGTTTGAGAGGGTTAAAAGCAAAAATTGGGAGTGTAGTTGGGTTTAAATAAAGTGCTACAGGCTTTTACTCGTACAAATTTTAAAATGGCGGATATTCGAAATTATAGTGGATACTATCCTCTTTTAGGTGGGATCTGTCAGTTTTAGCTAACCCAGAATGTGGTTCCCACTTAATTTAATTTGTTGCATCTGCGACATAGTCGTATGTCTCTAAAAACGAGGCATCCGAAGACATTGATTACACATTTAGTGTTCAACGACCTGCACTTTATTTTGCGTTTAAAGAGCTAACTCTAAAACTGAATGGATCGTTTCTATTTGTTTACCTTTTTCCTATATAACAGTTCACGCTAATGCCTGAATAAGAACAGGTGCAGAGAAACTGATTTTAGATATCAGTTCAAGAACCATAAATTATCTAATTTATTTTGTGTTAAGATTTCTCCTTTCAAGAATGTACCCTGAGTTTACAATGAATATTTAAGTACATTTTCATCGGGCCGAGCCAACGTTAATACACATAATTACTTTAACGTTGTTCTCGCTAATATTAATATCTTTCAAATAACTACCAGTGAAACACAAGATATACCTGAAATAGCTTCATTTAAATCCACAACATGAATGCAAACTGTTGCAGAATATTTTGAAACAAATACCAATATCTTTAGCATATTGTTTGCAGAATATTAAATTTTGCTTTATATTTACAAAATGTCTTGATAATGTTATCAGAATATTATGAGATAACACATATATTATTACACATATACCTGAGAGTACAAGCTTATCGTAGGAATTCAAATATTCGTAGATTGTTTTACTCATATGCCAGGCATATGGGAGGACGTTCTAGGCATATTCTCATGCTTACATTTTATATTTTGTTGCACATCTCTAGAAAATGTTTATGTTGAATGGGTAATACATTACGAAATAATATTGTCAAAATAATAATAAGAGGGATTATAATAAAACAAATTAGCAGCACCGCTTACTCCATAGTAGAGTGGTTAATGTCTCAATTTCTGTGCCAGATGATCTGGGTTCGAATCAAGTTCGAAGCTCCAAATTTCAATGTCTACTCATCATACTGATGTAAGCTTTCGGCTACCTGAGTAAAGAAGCTATATAATTTTTTGAATGGATAGAATAAGTTTAACTGTTTAGTTGGCGATGCGACTGTTTAAAATTCATCCGACTGGACAAGTTTTCTCCGTAGGCTATGCAAGAGAGTAGTTTAGTATAGTAGTAGTAACAATATTACAAAAAGAAGAAACCGAAAAGGTAAATAGGTTCAAATGTTATTTCCCGTAGTTTGATATGAGTATTTGTATAAGGTATTAAACATTTCGAGAATTAGCCGTTGCTACTTCGTATCTACAATTTTTGTCACCTAAAGTTTTTGTTGTCTTTGTATTGAAGGTGAAAAAATTGGTGAACATTCATGTTGAAAGTTAGTGAAAAATAAAGGTCCAATTTACCTCTACGTTTATTTGTTACGAAGTTTCAACTGGAAAGTACGCCAATTTTTCCTCTTTCAATAAAAAAGACAACTACCACTTCCGGCGACAAAAATTGTAGATACGAGGTGTCAACGGCTAACCCTCGGTTTTCTAAAATTTATCTTGCTCAGCAATTATGATAATCAATACATTCATACCCAATCTTGTACAAGTTTAGGTATGCTATACAAAACTATTGAGTATAACTAGCTCAGTTAAAAGATCGTTGTCTTCACATTCTGAAGATTCTAGGTTCAAATGAAGCACCGTCCATCCTGACTGAGGTCCGTTTAGAGTTTTACCTCACTTACAATAAACTAATACCTGAATTCCATTTTTAAACTACGCCCTAAGCGACTTCCTTGCCATATTCTCTAGCCTACTCTATACAGTTCTGATGTAAAAATGACTAAAATCCATAAAAACTGTTGTATATTTGTGGCTCAACAAAACTAGTAGTTGAAGAACGTGTCATCATAGGTTAAATTAATACATATATTTCTACGAAACTGAGAGAAAAAAATGAAAATGCCAACATGTCGTCCGTATACTAAACCAAAAGACAGTCTTACATTCTATAACCTACTGTGAGTGCCTCAACCCGTTTAACATTAAAGTTTGGCTGGTCGCATAACCCATTAGGATATGTAGAATTCTGTTTAATGTAAACTCTGTTCACTCTATGATAAAGATAAAATTAATTTTATGGGCGGTAACATCACAATGGCTTCCGACCGTCCAGATCTGTTCACTCTATGAAAATGTGACCTTTTCTTCTTAAAATTAACTGCAATCACTTTCTTTGTATTTAAAAGATGTAATAGAAGTAGAACTATGGCATTATATCTGGTGTAGTAAAAAGTAATCCATTATTTTGCCAATAGATGGCTTCAGTGATCTGTATCTCGCGTTGTATAAGTCCGATCGCGTTCAACGAGATGGTGTTCAAACGATGAGAGTGCGCACTACAAACACTGTTCAGATAGTTGTGATGAGTTGACTTAGTGTTGTGTGAGCGCGAGTCAAAATGGACACTAGCAAAGAGAAAATACGTTATATTTTACAGTTTTTCTTCGATAAAGGCGAAAACGCAAGCCAGGCGGCTGCAAATGTGAATAGTGTTTATGGTCCTGATACTGTAACAGCCAATCAAGCGCAATTTTGGTTTCGTCGATTCCGTTCCGGTAATTTTGACGTCAAAGATGTACCACGTACTGGAAGGCCACGTGTCGAAAATGTCGATAAAATCATGGACATTGTCGCGTCCGACCGTCATGTAAGCACTGTTTCGATTCCCCAGAGGTAAACATTGCACAAAAAACCGTGTGGAACCATTTGCTTAAGGCTGGATACACAAAGAAGTTTGATGTATGAGTGCCACACAAGTTAACGCAAAAAAACCTGATGGGCCGAATTTCCATCTGCGAATCGCAACAAAAGCGACCCATTTCTGAAGCGGTTGGTGACTGGTGATGAAAGGTGGATCACGTACGACAACGTCACCCGAAAACGGTCGTGGTCGAAGCGCGGTGCGCCGGCATAAACGGTGCCCAATCCAGGGTTGACGGCCAGGAAGGTTTTGCTGTGTGTTTGGTGGGATTGGCAGGGAATTATCTACTATGAGCTGCTCCTCTACGGCCAAACCCTTAACTCGGAAGTATACTGTCAACAATTGGACCGTCTGAAGGCAGCAATCTCCCAGAAGCGGCCAGCTTTGGCCAATAGGAGAGGCATTGTGTTCCACCAGGACAACGCCAGGCCACACACATCGATAGTGGCTCGCCAGAAGCTCCGGGAGCTTGGTTGGGAGGTTCTTATGCATCCACCTTATAGTCCGACCCTGGCACCGAGTGATTACCATCTGTTCCTGTCCATGGCGAACACGTTTGCTGGTGAAAAATTCGCTTCAAGAGAGGCTTGTGAAAATCGACTGTCTCAATTTTTTGCCAATAGGGACAAGGGCTTCTATGAGAGAGGCATCATGATATTACCTTCCAAATGGAAACACGTTATCGAACAAAACGGCGCATATGTGACCTAAATCGGATCATTCTAACTATGGTAAGTCAAGGCTTCAATGTCATGCAAAAATAATGGATTTTTTTTACTACACCAGATATATTTATTCTCAATATTGAAACTACTCAGCATAGGCTTCATACAATTCCAAGAGAAAAGAATACAAAATACATGAATATAGCAGAATTTATAAATAAAGCTGGAATGCTAACGTATGATCAGGATTGTGTTCAGGATTGCTTGACGCTGCTGGCTTCAGTGTTGAGAATTTTCCCAGAGATTTTCTCTGTATGGCTACGTGAATACTGAAATACTATCTAAAGTTGCAGCTACATCCTCTGGTCTGTTCGAGGGAAGAACACTCGCCAAAATACGTCTTCTGATGGGATAAAGCTTCTTACCGGAAAACGTAAATAAAATATACTATGCACGGAAAAAAACATCTCACGAGATTCTCGACATGAAACTAATAGCATTTGCTCCAGCTCTCTATTAGGATGTGTACCCACCTCCATGAAATAACATATGGCGTAGGAAACGGAGCAGATATATCTGAAATTCTTTTCAACTCGATCGCTTATCTTCTCGACGAAATTATCCTCTACATCTTGCATCAATCATATTTTGATTTTATTCAGATACAATGTGAACGCTATTAGTCATCTGGTGTAAATAAGATAATCTTTGATGATGTTTAGTAATCTAGTTTTCTATAAAGAGTACACATGTGAAGGGTAGAGGGTATGAATTGAGCTGTACTCATGCTAATGAAATAAAAATATCGATTTTGCATTGTAAAAAGTAAAACAAGAAGACAGGTAACAGTTAGGAAAGTACAAATCACAAGTAACGAGTCATCTAGAATACTAAATATGTGGTAGTAAATAAGGGAGTTAGATTTTGAAATTGTTAGAGAAGAAACCACCTTTCTGGGACATTCCTGCTTTCTCTGTACTCTTCATTTATAAGGAATCCGAGGGCTAGACTTTATAGATTACTATGATTTTGAAACTTACCTAGGTCAATTAATTTCTGTTTTCCTGAGTCGTTACATGTGTTCGTCCTAATTGAATCTTGTATTATATTTGACTGGCCTTTGGGCCTTTTAACAGACCTTTCTAAAGACTTTCCTCAGTTTCAACAGATGAATGACAGCATAGTCCCTGGTCGGAAGCTTTGCCAGCAGTATTCACCTTGTCCGTCCTCGAAAGAATGCTAATCGAGTTACGTCATCTCTCGGCCATGTAATGTTCTTAGACAACACTGCATGTAAAATAGATGAATATGAAAACAAAAAGAACTAGCATTACACACAATGTTAATATCAGTTTAGTATTTATCTTTAGGAAAATGTTCATTGTTTTGTACAAAATGTAACTATGTGTTGATTATGTCTGTAGACAATATAAACCTAATCGATTATTTTGAAATTGCATATATTATATAAAAAAACTGTTCGAGATAAGCTTACTATTAATTGTTTAATTATGAAGTTATTGTATTTTTTTAGAAATTATGTTTTTACGTTGTAATCTATTTAGTTCATTTTCAATAAAACACGCGTAGTTACTCTAATTTGCACAAAACGATTTGTAATTTCATCCAATGTATTTGCGGTTCACTTACTGTGTCCTTTGTTCGTACGTACTATCATGGCCAAAATTATGTTCACATGACTTTGTTATACACGGTTTTTCTCTAAGCCTACAAGATAGGCCACCCAACTAACGTTGAGTCGGCGGTGTGTAATTCTGAGAGAGTGTGAGTGAGCGAGTAAGCGTTGGAATTTTCTTTTCTTTAACAGAAAACTTATCAAATGTCCTGGGTTCTGAAAAATATATTTATGATTTCTTGTAGTATGTAGCAAATAATGAAAAACTTAAGAGAGTCCCATTTCAAACAATAAAATAGGAAACCTAACACCATTTTTATTTTAGATGGGCCACTAGTTGAAGGGTACTGAAACGTTTAATTCAAATTGTCCAATAGAAAAGATCCTTACCGAACATGGAGAAACAAAAATGAACTTTAAAACCCATGGTTTCTTTCTTTTTTCTTTCTTAATGAATTCCATAGAACACTAACGTTATGCATGAAAAACAAGAGAAAAGGTCTGTTTCTATCAGTTCTTAAAAATAGGGCACGATGCACGATATTTATGCTTGATAATTTCTGATATTATGTTGTTATTTACGTTATTTTGTATGGGCGTGCCTATGACATTGTGTGTGCGTGCATGTGATAAACATCGAAACGAGTATGCTTTCTTCCGAGCGCTGTACTTTACTTGGGAGAACGTTGGTTTCGTATGCGGTTGGACCTCGGTTCGGTACCAGCGGCTGACTGTCCTGACTTAGGTTTCCCCAGTGTTTTCCTCAGTCACGCCAGGCATATACCGGGATGGTACACTTCGCATCAAAAATATTGCGACAGCGAATGCCGTGCAGCTAGGTAACCCAAATGGCACCTTCTTATCCCATAATCGTTTCCAGTAAACAGACCCCCTCTTTCTCCTTCCTTCGTCTCGCTCATACTAAAATCAAATAGACATGTATTAGTATCGGTAAAATGAAAGCAAGACGAATCAATATACATAAGTTGATCAAGGGAGAAATTTAAACATACAATGAAACATTGAAACCGATGGATGTCTGTAAGACAGAGGCAGAGAAATAAGAGAGAGAGAGAGAGTGAGAAAGAGAGAAGGGGAAATAGAAGAAGAAGAAGTACAGATAAAAAATATGGAATTTAAACGTAGTAAAAATATTAAGTTCAGTTCCCACAGTATAAA
>JAGDQP010058125.1:0-12612 GCA_022664845.1 Lepisma saccharinum
TCTGCATTGGAGAACTGGAGCTGGCCATTTTGCAAGACGAGGTCGAACTTCAGAATACTGAATTCAGAAGAAAGCCTCTTCGAAAAAGATGCCAATTAAATTGACGGCTCCTCCTAAAAGCGCAAGAGAGGCGCTAACCATCAAAAGCGACCAGGAAGAAAGTTTGTACCAACTAAAAGGCAACGCAAAGAATTCATCGGAGATTTGTATGATTATTTAACCGCTGGCACGAATGTAAATGAACGACACAGCAACAAGGACGATGAAGTTGATTGAAACTATTAAAGAAACAAAAGCATGAAGAGTACCTGCGTGATTGTTATGGTCTCTGGAGCGAGATAAGTTCTCCGTAAACCGTGCAAATGTGAGACGGTCCCTGGTGCGAGATAACTTCTCCGCAAACCCGTGCAAACGTACACTTTTGCTCTTTCATCTAAATTGATGCCATTGTCTAAATAATTAACAGACTGGTATGAGTTCTTCGTAGTTTCTTTTAGTGTGTCCAAATATAGTTCCATCCTTTTTCTTGAACACCTTTCGTTGTGTTTTAGAAGGATCAGCTAATTTCAATGGAAGCTGTCGAAAGAGACTTTTGTGAATCCTGTCTGAAGTTTTTTTTATCTTTTCTTCAACAATGGATACGCAAATTTCGTAATAAGTAATCTGTCTTTTATAGCAGCAATCTGGTTCCTTAATTCCATTTCCTCTTAATCAGGTCTTCTAATGAAATTATTGGAACATGGTAGAAAATGCTCACCGGGGTTTGGCAACTTCGTGGGTTCTTTCCACTCGATTCTTCCAGGAGGTTGATGCACAACAAATCAGCTCTTCTAAGAGCCCCTTCAACTCCGCCAATACCGGTCCCAAGCCCGGATTTAAAAGGAGGAGAGGAGGATAACATCTCGTTAAAAACCATGCAGTAGTTTACAGAAAAATGTAATATCTCCGTACTGGTTTATCAAAGAACATTCAAACAGAAACGATTTTTTCCTTTAAATCCGCTTGTTAATTTTAGTTCTCTCTGCATGATAACTGAAGTGATGAAAATAATATAAAAATGTGATGGGCACAACAGAATAAATTCCCGTTTTAGGGGTCTTTTTCATACGGAGCGTATTGAATACCAGCGCTGATCTTTTGTACACTATTACACATAAAATTCTATTGAATGTATACAAAATATGAAGGATGATATGTGGTTCCTTAATTTTTTATGAATGTCTGAAAATAAAAAAAAATCGTATTTTATACGTATCGGAGGCCCGATATCTCTGGTGGGACCTTCTAAAATATCAAAAAGTATAAAAATCAATTTTTACATGTTGTACAGTTATATGAGGAAAACATATGGTAGAAATGCCAACTTTGATATTTGAGTTTGAACGGATTATTCACTTGTAAATTGGGGATATAATACTCGTACGCGCTTTGGTAAACATATTGTCAAAGTACGCACGAACATTATTAATCCTCAATTTGCAACTTTCTAACTCCGTCGAGACTCAAGTATCATAGTTGAAATTACTACCATATGTTCTTCTATAATTGTACAACATGTGAAAAAATAATTTTCATATTTTGTCGCACCAGAGATATCGGGCCGCATAAAATACGACTTTTTGGATTTTCAAACATTCATAAAAATTAAGGAACCACATGTCAGCCTTCATATTTTGTAGACATTTAATAGAATTTTATGTGTAATAGTGTACAAAAGATCAACGCTGATATTCAATCCGCTCTGTACGAAAAAGACTCCTAAAATAGGAATTTATTCTGTTTTGACAATCGAATTTGGATACCATTTTGATCACTTCAGTTACGTTTTAGGCTTATTACGCAGAGAACTAAAATTCACAAGCAAATTTAAAGAAAGAAAAAATGGTTTTTGTTTAAATGTCCTATGGTACACCAGTACGGAGATGTTATTTTTTTTGTAAACTACTGCAAAAATGGCGGCCATTAATTAATTGATTGGGATAGAAATAAAAGAATACCCGTTCTGAACTATTCTAATATAAGGAATATAAGTATTATTATTTTTTTTTTAAAGAGGTCGAGTAACCAAGCTGAACGATTTCAGATGGACTGATCTGTAGTTTGTATAAGATCGCGTAAACCTCTCTGTCTTATCCGTAGTTTGCAACACGGTGGTGTGTGCTTTAAGTATGTTGTTTATCATCACTAGACGATGTAAAATATCCAATAACACGACGAACTGCCATTTGAAAATTTTTACTTTAAACTGCCATTTAAACTACCTAGTTGGTAATACTGACAAACCGGTGACATGGTGTTTTCACTTTTGATGTCCACCATGAGCTAGACAAATTTCTGGAAATGGAATTTTCGTTCAATGACTCGTTTCTGACTTATCGAGAATTATTCATTTCCTCCCATTACTGCGTGGATTTTGGACTCAAAGTTGGAAACGTGTGTATCTCCAAAACTAAGCGACATTTCACCCATGTTCAAAGGACCTTTTTTACTTGTTTTGATGCCACAAATCACCTCCCGAAAGTTCCATCCTTTATTCTGAAATACTGTGGATACATCCTTTATTTAACTTCTGTGAATTTCGAGGTTTCGCAATATTATTTCTTACACAACCCCTTCACTAAGGACAGACTTCTAATAATAGGTTAATTAAACACAAAATATCGGTTCAAAAAGAATATACTATTCGCACATTTATTCACAATAATATACATGTTTTATAGTTCACGCACTTTCTACCAGACATGTTCAAAAAAAACACCGGACTAGTAATATTTTCATAGAATATGTTCTTCTCGCATGTTCTGGCAACATTCAAAGGTCGAATACAAAATTGCAGTGTATACTAGTGCCGGGGGGGGGGGGGGGTACACAATTTGCGTAACTTCCTACATCTTCACATATATTCTTGTGCATACACATTTAACCTTTGTCAACGCCTGAAGGCACTCTCGGGTCGGTAGAGATAAGCTTCGCAGCCTTGATTCCAGCACTCCCGAGAGCAGATATTTAGGTCAGTTTAATTTGTAACACTGAACCTCCGTGCATAATATTTAAAAGATCCTAACTTTCGGATTAGCTTTCAATGCATTCCTACGGAACAACAAGTTTTAGAAATAAATAAAATATAAACTAAAAGAACGCAGACATGTAATGTAACTTATCTGCTTGCTTCTTAGCATCATCCACAATGTCCCTCCTGCTTGAAGTGGAACTTCACATAGTGTGGAAACAAGTGCTGTCAGTTTGTGAAGAAGGAAAGTTTTTGTTTCTTTGCCTGTATTTTATATTTATTTCTTCTCAGCTTAAAAACTTTGAAAAATAAAACCCAATCTTAATTGAGCAAACATTTTGTGTTCATTTCTCCCCCAGAATTATGTACCTTTCGAAGGTTGTATAATACGGAACTCAAGGAACATGCCTGTCTCTAAAAGTTATTTTGGAAGCTACAATTGTTATTACTGTTCTTGGCAGCCATAATGTCTTCGTTTAGACGTGTGAACAGGTTTAGCCATAAAAAGCTGGGCATTAACATTTTACTTGGTATGGCCCTTGGGTCAAGTAAAAGATTTGTCAATATTTTCTAGTAAATTATGGTTAATTGTTTCTTAAGTGGCGCAAATACACGAAAGCTGAACCACTTTAAACGTTTTTGTTCGAGAGCTTTTCATTACATATGTAACTAAATCACAAAACTCCCATACTATTGTACTTTGGCTTTTATACTTTTACGTACTCCTTTGAACGCTTATGTTCAACTTATAATTACCTAAAATTTTACGAAGAGTTGCTAAATAGCTAACCCTGTTCAACAGAAAACAAAAGAAAGAAGAAAAAAAAACTAATTCATTCAAGACACGTTAAACATAATATATATACCTACTCTTGGGTCCCACACTGGAAATCCTAAGTTCACGTTGTCGGGCTGTTTGAGCAAAACTGGTTGTGGCCATTTCCATTTTGCGAAGACAAGGAAAAATTTATGGACCAACGTGGCAGCAACAGCATTAGGGTACAGCTGACACGTACGAGCTACAAGCATAGCCCACGATACACCACCCAAATAGCCTAATGCGTTACTGTAGATGCCATGTTCTGTAAAACAAAATGAAAGAAAAAATAATCACTCAAGTATATACTCTCAAAATATGAGGATAAACTCTGGGACGTAAATAATCACACAGGAACAAGAAAAAAGTTCTTTGAAGGAATGTAAAAAATGCGGAGTTTCGGGGGTAGAGGCGGCAAACAAAACAATAAGTAGATATATTTATTGGTAACCCCGTGCAAATTTTTTTTTAAAAAAAAGTGTCCAGAGCAGGGTACAAAGTTTAACAAAATTTATGGTCTTTAGGCATTTAAGGCTCAGATCGGGATAGGGGAGGGAATAGGATTCCGGAAGGTGTCGGCCAGGGCCTTATTGAAGGCGCCACCCCGGCATTTGCCTAGTGTGACAAAGGAACAGTCCTGGAAAAACCAGTCAGGATGGTCGGCCGATGGGATCAAACCCACAACCTCTCGAATGCTAAGCCAACGCTCTACCACTGAGCTACGGCGACTCGATAAAATTAAGGTATATAACAGGTACCAAAGTTTGGTCCATACATCTTTTCTACATCTACTTCAAGTTATAATTACATCACAATTAATTTCGGAAACAATCGAGCTCTTAACTTATTATAGTTATAGCATAACTTTCTCGTGAATATACATTAAGACTTCGTAACAGTGACCAAATAACAAAACTTTCTCATTCTCTTAAGGAAACAAGATTGTGACTGAGATTAAGTTCAACATTAAACTTAATAAGTAACTTTATGTGAGCATAGATTTATGATTTTTCTGTCCTTTTCGGGAAAGGAGGGGGAGGGGGGAACTACCAGTTGCGCATCTCTAATGGTCGCTGTCTACCTTAGCTGGAGAGTCGATGCCATTTTCCCTGACAGCTTACCTTGATAAACATCACCACTAAAAACAGCAAAAATAAGAGCATTACACTCTAAAAAATGTAACTTTCATTCAGCCGTGTGACCTCTAAATCCGGAAAAAAATACACGTAAAACCACATTTTACATATAAATAAGCTTTAGTGTGCAATAATTCAAAGTAATTCTGTTGAATTTAAATATTAATGAGTAATTCTGAACGTAAAATTCAAGGGATCTTGCTATATGTCATAAGTTTACATATATAATTTTATAACTAATATTCGTAACGATTAGTTTACCATCTGCCGCCATTTTGATTTCATTTTCGCAGAAATGGGGAAATATTCTTAATAAATGGGGCTTCCTATCCCTAACAGTCTAATCAAGGAGTGATGAAATGTGGTGTCTTAGTAGTGTGAAATTCGTGGGAGTAACTTAGTTTATGTCTTCGGAATTTGAACACAGCACCGCGGCAAGATATCGCACCGCGGCAATGATACTGTCATAACTCAAAAAAGTTTTGAGAAATTGCAATTGAAAGTTTAGATGATATTTTAGTTTTACTGAAAAGAAAAAAGAATGGTAACATGATACTGCTTAAACAGGGTTATATTTCAAAGTTTTCTCTTGCTGATCAGCGTCATTAATGTGAAACTGTGTTAATATAATTAAAGTAGTGCCAGTATTGAGGACGGATACAGATATATTATTGGGTTTGTGGAAAACTGACAATAGATCTCTCACGTAGCGTGTAGAAGAGATATGGTTATGAAAGTGATATTGTTGGATAGAGTGTAGTTTCAGATATATATATACTGTTTTGTTGTGGTACTTGCTTCTCCTGGCAGTTTGGTGCAGTCGGTAAGACGCTTAATTTCTAAATGACCCGAGTTCGAATCCCGCTTGCGCCTTTTTTCTTCTTTCTGTTACTCCCGGTATCGCTGAAAACTGAATGGTCTGTTTTTTTTATTTTATCAGTCAAGTTATTGGAAATTTCTATACAGCTAAGTTGACTGGCTTCTTTTCATGAATGGATCCGAATATTTTAAACAATGGTCTTAACAGTAATGGTTTTACACCTAAAATGATTTTGGAACGTTGGGTATATGTAACACGAGCACTTCTATTCGCAACAGATGTACATTTAATTTCAACGTAAAAAAAAAAAAAAAAAAAAAGCGATTCTTTTACGTTCATTTAAACGTCACACTTTTTAGAGTGTAGCTTTGATAGTAATATTTACTTCGCGTCCCCCGCAAAAAAAAATGTCTAAAAATATGGACACGTGAAAGCCGTGACAATGCAACGAAATCCCATACCAGTTCCTCCTCTCTGGAAAGCTGAACAACCTCACCTGCTAGCTGATTTGTTCAGCCAACGGCCTGTGAAGGTAGCGGCGGAAAGATCTAAGCTTTAATCTGTGCTGATGGTATGTGCAAAGAAGTCACGTTGGGAAGTTTAAAACACGGTAAGACTGGGATCCACTTACAATGCCTACTCACTGTTTTATCTTAGCATTTCCAAAGACATACATCATCATCTTTCTTAAGGTAAAGGTATGAAGAATGACAATGGGTAATTAGCTACAAATCTACAAAGACACGCTGCTACCGGAATAAGAACTTACGAACTAAAACTGACACCATTTTGTTTGAATAAAAAAATAAAAGCTCAAATGAAAAGAAACTTAAAATTAGTCGACATGTTAAGTACTGCACGAGAAGTACTTTCAAGTCTGCCCCAGTTCGTTGTTTGGAAAAGTGTCCAAATTCCGCACTCACTTCTGATTTCCCACCATATTTAATCCGACAGTGAATTAGGAATGGAATTCACCCCGTCTCGAACGCCCTCCTTATTATATAATATTATATATTATTATTATATTTTATGTATCTATATATAAGCTATCATGTACCTTTTTTTCTACATTGATGTTGGTCCTGTGTATTATTTTAACAACCGAAACATTGTGTTCGGATTTTCTACGGTGTTTCGAGATAGATCTGAAGTTGAATATTCTTTCTTTCGCATCTTTGTTGTTCCCTAATTCTCGTTTTCACAATCTTCTCGGCCACTGACACGATAACTTCATCTCAGTACAATTCCTCTATGTCTTTCTTCCATTTCTTTGCAGTGACCATGCCTTGGCTAAACGCTGCCATAAAGTGACAATTTTTTCCATCCTCTTTTTGGGGACACGTAAAATTTGGAACAATGACAAATACACTGGGCATGAAACCCAAGAACATAACAGCACACTACACACAGATACATATATAAATACATTCCAAATGGCACAATACCTCAGTCATACCATGCAAATGCCCGGATGGTACCTACACACTAACCCCTGGCTGCTCATCTTCTAACATCCTCTTCTCACCTCTACCCCGGCTGAGCCTCAGATCAGCCTCAGAGCCTCAAGTCAATAAGTAAATACAAAATCCCAGCTGGCCCAAATGTAGTACTAACGCATATATTTAGTTACAAAGTAATTATAGTGAGACTGGCGTCCACATCAAACCTACTAACAGAATGCATTATCTCCACTTCAATAGTTTCCATCCATATCACACCAAACGCTCTCCCCCATAAGCTCTTGCTGTCCGGGGCACTCGCATCTGCTCCTCTAACGACCTACTTCAAAATCATTCCAGTGCCCTATCCTCAGCTCTTACCGACCGTAAATACCACTGCCAATTTATCCGTAAATAATTGGATCACCAAAATCCAATCGAACTTTCTGCAAACCTCTCTCCGTCCATCTTCTCACTTAGTACCATCTTAGCCTTCAAGATACTCCAAACACTCCTCAAACTAACGCATCCCACCCTGATTGCATCAATTTGGATCATGGGAGTCAAAATACAATTTCGAGGCAGTAACTGTACTCATATCTAAGACTGTTAAAAGCGGCTGAAAGACAAGGAATGATACGAAACCTGGGCGTTGTAAAACAAACTATTAAGGTTACTGTAAAGCAACGATCTCCAAAAACAGACGACAGCACTATTTCCGTATATGTCTAATATATTTTTATCGCTGCACGAAATTTCAATGCTGCTTCTACAAATTCTAGCCTAGAGTTCTAACTTTCAGGGAAGAAAGTTCATAACCTTGTTCCTTGTCGTTAATTGACATCAAGAATCCTTAAGAAGCACTGGTCGTCTTCATCATCTTCTTTGCCAAATCCATTTACTCTTGCTTCATTCTTGTCATATTGGTCACGTTGAAAGGGTCTAATCTAATTGGTATAATTGAATAGGTCTAATCTAATTGGTATAATTGAATAGGTCTAATATAATTAGTTTCATTGAATAGGTCTAATCTAATTGTTTTCTTTTGAAGACGTTATCAGCTGGTTTGTAATTTTTTGATTGGTTGAATTAGGTTCCAGTTCAAGAGTTCGATCATGCCGATTTTTTGTTTTCGTTCATTGTTGAAACAGCTTCATTGTTATAAGTTTTAATAATATTCACATCAACAATGAAAACGAAAAAAAAAAAAAAAAACGGCTTTCATCGAATTCTTGAATTGGTTATGAACTTTCTTCCCAGACAGTTCGAACTCTAGGCTTGAATTTGTAGGAGCAGCATTGAAATTTCGTGCAACGATAAACATACATTAGACATATACAGAGATGGTGTTGCCATCTTTTGTTGGAGATCGTTGCTTTACATTAACCTTAATAGAATAACAGAAATAACAGAGGCAAGATAACCTATTGTCCACCCTATTTCGTATGTATTCAAGACTGAAACTACTCTCTCATTAGACCAAATGAATACGAACTTTGGAATTATTGGGAGTTTTAAAAATACACTGACAGGCGCAAATGAACATTCACTAACACCAAAGATCCTTGCGTACTAGCGACACTTACTTTTGGCCCACAACTTGATCGCTCTTAGCGCTAGTCTGAAATTTTCAATATTTGGAACTAGTCTGAGGATTTCATCTGTGACACGACAGCCATTCAAGCTTCTCACACACTTCTGATCTAGGTTTTTTAAAAGCATGTCATCCTTTAGGTCCTGCAAAATAAATAATGTTTAAATGAATCCTAAGAACGCACAAAGCACTTTTTACACAGTACTTACCATGACATTGTTTAAATACAAATGACCACGCAATTCATGTTGATAGTTGCAGAGATGCAGCACATAAATTACATGGGACGTCCTAAGGTTGAAGGTTGTGAGTAACATTTAGAGAACACTTAAGCTTATAAAGATTATACAGAGATATAAAAACACTTGAAGCGAATAAAGGCCATGACAATTCTATATGTATATATAAACCACCACTATTTCACGTTAAAGAAATGTGTTCTTTGTAAAGCTGCAATACCAATCAATTTGCGTAAATTCTAATTTTGATAATTCAGACGGAAACTTGAAAGAGAATAGTTCAAATTAACTTATATAATGACCATTTCCAGTAATTTTTTTTTTCTTGCAATTAAAAATATTTCTGCTATCAGACTACGGAAAACATTTTTTACCTTCCTGAGCCGCATTAATCAAGCTGAATCAAGCTTTGCTTCCAGTGTGTCCAAATTTTGCGATGAATCGAACGTCGCATGTTATGACGTAATCCATCAGTAAAGCTTCTGCTTTCAACTGTGATTTATCTTCCGTGATCCCCGAATTACATATCAAAACAGAAGCAGTGTCACGGAAGTTCTTCTCAGAAGTACGCGAATCTTTTTGTACTACAGTGTTTTATCGAGAAGTCATCCTAGACGTTAGGAACAACAACGTGTAACACAAATTAACTAAATTATCCAATCCAACCCTGTCTAATCTTACAGCGCCGAGAAACCTTCGTAATACTAACACAAGTTATATACCTACTACAATGTGTGTAGTATGTATAACACGTAGTATCGTGCCGAAGATGACGCAGTGTTAGAGGCAATGTTGGGTTCTCCCTCTTTAACATTCTTAATTAATAGGTCCGGGCTTCCCATTTCTCCAATGAGCTTTAATGACTCACTGTCAGTCATTTCCATATTCTATCTTTTTCTTTCTGCTGTGATTAAATCTCTTATTCCAAAACTCTTGGTTTGAGCAGTAAGTAATGCTGCGAAACGCACGTCAAACCAATTAGCAGATAAGTTTCGTCGTGTCTTGTCGAAGAAATCAATCAGTATATCATGCTCTATTTCTACGTAACCAAAAATCGTAGCGCTGAAATTTCTAGAACACGGTATGTGTTAAATTTTATATAAGTAAGCAAACTGTTAAATGTATATGAGGTCAAAACGGAGATGTCCATTCATTTCAAATTCTTTTCTTTACCAACTTGTCCTTACGCCGTTATAACCAATCATCCTTACCCATATTCACTCTCTTAATACGTTAAATAAATTATAATAATATTAGTATAGTGACTTACCATGGAGTCCGGAATTTCCTTCAAAGCCAATCTGGCAAATAGCATATCTATTTCAATCCCATCAAACTTCATTTTTATTACAGGTACGAACGCTTCTTCAACCGCCTAGAAAGATGAAGGAAAATATTTCAAAAGTATTGTTAAGGTGAAAATATAACTGAAAGACGAAAAGAAAATAACTTAAACTTTTCCTTAAAGTTATGCTTTAAAGGAAGAAATTAATCCTTAAGTGGGCTTTGATAAAATAATGGAATACCATCTACTTATCAGTAACGACTTTGAAGAAAAAAAAAAAAAAATTACGTCGTACAAGTTACTCGGCGAAGTAATCGCCATTGACAGTGATACACTGCTGCCAACGTACGGGCAGCTGGCAAATCTCCTGTCGATAGAACGGCGGTGGTTAAGTGTCTATAAACTCAACAATGCTATTTTCCACCGATTGAAAGAGATTGACGTGTGAATTCTACAGGCAGTGTTGCAGGGACCGGAACAGTCTGACGGAGCCAAGTCAGGGGAATAAGCCGTGCGAGGCAGGATTTCCCAATCCAAGGCAAAAAGCGTCTCCTTAGTTCCTTGTGCGACCTGACTGACGCTGATAATGTTCAGCAGTGACGGTTTCACCCGGTAGCAGTAATTCATAACACCTCCTTCGTGTCCCACCAAATGCACAGCTATTTGTGTCCATGAATATGGAGTTTTGCTATCCCTGTCGTTGGTTCACCCGGGTTCAACCCTTACATGTGAAATTTCATGTATGCTGCTATTGCAAGTGCGTTCCACAAAATAATGATTGATCTGCCATTGCCTCTCATCGGACAGATGATGATGTCCACGTCCTAAGGATGGGATCTAGTTTTAACTGGTATCCGAACAAAAATGTTCTGTGTGTCCCCAACCGACATCGAACCATCTTCTTCATAAGGCGATGAGCCTAACCTCTCATCCAGCGCTCTTAAAAAGCAGGATTGATAACGTGTCAGTGTTAAATGAATAGTGTTACTAGTCAATCTCCGTGTACTCGTGGCCAAGGTAGATGATTTCGGGCCAGAACTGGGGAGGCATGTAAATTCAAATTTAGCTGCCAGCCACCTTGAATGAGCTCCTCTTGAGTTAACTAGGCAAATGCAGAGACGGTACCTATAGTAAGACCACAGCAGCTACCTATCCAAAAAAGAAGCTTGTCGACTGACATCATCCCCCAGTTTTGTGACGAACTTTGATCATGGCTGCCTACTCAGCCCATAAAAAATGTAAATGAAATAGCTATTTCACCCGTTGTGAAAGGTGACGAAACATGGGAATAAAACCATTACTATATTTGGTAAAGTTTTATAACATTTTTGAAGATGTTTGTCCCTGAACAAGCTATTTCCTCCAGCTTAAAACTTTTGTAAACTTTATTTTTATATGGGCCAGTCTATTAACTTTGGACTTCGGCCCGTCACGATTCGCCTTTAGCTGTTAAAATCCACAAACATCCATGTCACTACCGGGCCATGTCGAACTCGGGACCTTCGAGCCGATGGCCTACCGCCGCAGACCGCTCGGCCGGCATTTCCGCTGTGTACGGTCATGTATATTAATAAAGTAATAATGTATATAAAACTTAATTTTGTACCGCAATTTTGGTTTCGTGTGTCGGTATCGCCGTAGACATGTTCCAGACGGTACACAAGACAGTCTCGTTGAGAGCAGTCACGGTTGCGAATGATTCTTTAACCATAAGTGCTAACCGAATGTAACCAGTGAAATAATAAGGTATATGAAAGTTAAAGAATTAATTTCTTCTCCAATTAAAAACTTCAGTTCGGTTCACAGCTACAGGAAAAGTGTAGTACGCACTAATTTACGAAGTAAAAAAGCAAGCTAAATTTAGAAAAAGATGAGATGACGAACAAACTCATTAAATCGCATGTCTAACACCTTGCATCTTCAATTCTGTTCATTTAATAACGTTAAATCTAATTTCACATGTTCAATGGGTAGTAACTTTAGTTCATTACTATACATTTATCTTCTTACGGTAATTCTATCAAAATTATTTTTCGTTAATTATTATAGAGGTCAGTCCATAAAGAAACCGTACTATTTTTATTAAAAATATTCGTATTTACGATTATTTATGCATATCCCTCCTCAAAATACTTCCCTCGCGTTTAGCGTTTCTGCCGCTGAATATGTTCTTTGGCTTGACAATGTAATCTTGCAGCAAATCTTCCTTATCTCCCATAGATTTCCCCACTGGCTGCGTTGATCGGCCTTTAATTAGACGATATAACAAAAT